>CM076846.1:150322914-150383810 GCA_039519185.1 Astragalus membranaceus | reverse complement strand
GATACATGAATGGTTAGTTTCCTAATGTATTTTTATATTATAATATTTGTATAGACTCTACAAGTGTTTTATCAGCTTGTCTATTTTGTATGATGTAAGATTTGCTAATTTACTCTGAAGCTTTCTAGATGTCTTGTTAACTTCAAATTCGTGACTACTTGATCATGTATATTCCACTGCATGCTCCTCATTTTCACACATCTTATTGGCTGCCCAAAAATTGCACTTGACTCTGATTTGCCCTAATATGATAGAATATATATGCTATGTATGGTTGGTTCCTTTGATTTTCAACATCTAGTTTTGGAAAATCGATAAGTGCATACAAATAATACTCACATCAATTAAAAGTTTAAAACAATTAATACATGGTTACTATATCATGCAGAGGCACATCTTCCTTATGACATGAGGGAGCCATGGCTTAAAAAATATTTTTTTATATATATTGCGACCTATGCTATACATTTTACAGTTTGGTGCAGTGGCCAATAGTTATGTTGCAACCATTGACACACAGGTTCAATTCCTATTGGAGCTTTTTTTGCATCTCTTTCGTGTTTCTTTGTGCCGAATAAAAAATAAGGCCTCAAAATGCTTAACCTAACTTGAACCCCTTACCACCTGATTAAAACAAGGGGATTAATCTGAGTTGAACTTTGTTGGGTGAATTCAAGTGGCATCATGCTATGGGCTGCCTTTTGGTAAATCATTGAGTTGAATTTTGATGGTTCTTTTCTTAGAAGATAAAATTGACTGATTCTACTTCAAGAGTAATGGAAAGTTACAGTGCTGCTCATGTGTAACCTGCTTATGCTAATCTGATTATGTGTTGGGTGGGTTGAGAGATTCATGGAATGGCTAGTAGTTGAGGAAGTATACACTAGATTTTTCCTGTATATACTTTAAATGAGTTTATCAGCATACATTCTAATTAAGTTCTTAAACATTGTAGATTCAGATTTCTAATTGATTTCTCTTTATGTGGTCTCAAGTTATGTAATTGAAGAGCAATTACTAAGACACAAGAAATTGCCAGTGTTTCTAAATAATGTAATTGTTTTAGCCTCTTTTACTGTACTTAATTTGTTATTTTCCTCTTGTTGTTAAGATGTAATTTGAATTTCATAACTATCTTAGGAAGTATCCAAAGAATCAGACAAAAGAGTCAGCTTCATTTCAGTTTTTTCAAATTATTCAAACCAAAAGAAAAGAAAAAGGAACTACCCATGGACAATCGTAATCAGACCAGAGCAGAGAAGCATAAACCAGTAATCCTGAGTGGTTGTGTTATGATTTTTGGTTGTAGATGCTCATGTTCTTTCTTTCCATAAGTTTTGTAGCAATTAGTAGGTGGTTTCTAGGGCGAGAGATCAATTAAGTCTCGCCGGTGTACGAGTCAAATTGATCGTAGGATATAGTATAAAATATAATGAATAATTGAGATTTCATGTCGGTTGATACAATCTCAATCACTCATAGCATTTTACTCCCTCCATTTCACAATACATGTCGTTTTTAAGGAATTTTTTGTTTCATTTTACTTGTCGTTTTCAAAGTCCAAGGCAGGCAGCATTAACTATTGCTTTGTCAATAATACCCTTAACTATTGCGGAGAGAGAAATATGTAAGTGAAATAATAAATAGTTAAGGGTAGTCTAGGAAAAAGATAAATATTTCCACCAAAAACAACAAAATTTATTAAACTTCTTGGTCTGTGTAAATTACCTTAAAACGACATGTATTGTGGAACAGAGGGAGTATATAATATGTGACGGTCAATTTGACTGATATACCAGTGAGAAAACTTAGTTGATTCCTCACCTTAGAAGCCACACGATTATAATTGAGTCTTTAAAAGACGCCAATACCAAAAGTAATTATCTCACCACTTATAAATGCGAATTCACGCTGTCCTAAATATTTATAAACTTTTGAGTTTCTAAGAGGGTGAATTTACACTATCCTAACTAATTATCACACCACTAATATTTTTAATCCTAAACACATATATCCATTTGCCCATAATTATAGTTATATTAATTGTGCGAAAGCATTCATCAAAGTAAAATTTGTGAAGAACAAGATATTAAATGGGATTTTTTAGTCTACATGTTACCTAGTTAATTATTGGCTAAAGTGCTCCCGAGGTCCCTTATCTTTATTTAAAGTAACGATTTGGTTCTTTATCTTTTTTTGGTCCCAAATCAGTCCTTTATGTTTTAAATTTTTGACACATAAATCCTTTTCTGTCCCAAATCAGTCCTTTATGTTTCAAATTTTTTAACACATAAATCTTTTTTTTTTGACACATAAATCAGCACTGTTAACGGAAAATGATTTATGTGTCAAAAATTTGAAAGATAAAGGATTATTTGAGACAAAAAAACATAAATGACTAATTCGTTACTTTAAATAAAGATAAGGGACCCCAGAAGTACTTTAGCCTTAATTATTTTCTTATTCTATACGGCGTTTGCTAAAACATTAAAAGATTTGGGACAGAGGGAGTATTTATAGGATAAACATATACCACAAACTAAGAGGAAGAGGGATTAATGTGTTTTGGTGTGAGTAATTTGGTCAGTTAATGTCTTTTGGGGGTATGCCTAGTGAGTTGTAGGGTGTCTTTAATAACAACCATAAAAGTGATTGGAGAAACTGAACTTCCTAACATTGGCCCCAGTTCCCACGTGATAATGAGGCTGAATGGAAATCAGGAAAAGATTGGAGAGAGGCTTATAGTTGCAATGACACACACAATCCTTGTACTTCCTAGATTCTGGAAGTTTAGTTTTGTTCCTGATAAGTTATGTTTGTTTAGTTTCGTTCTATTTTCCGGAGCCAGTCGTTGAATTTGTTGTGAGCCGCTTGTTTTGTTTCGCTTTCTTAATGATAATCGCTTTTGACAAGAGAAAAAAGAAAGAGAATGTTACCTCTCACCCCCTAAATCCCAAGTAAGTAACTCAGTTGGCGAGCTAAGAGATACCGAAGGAGTGCACCAAAGTAGTGCAAGAAGGAGGTCCCGAGTTCAAACCCAAGAAACTAATATTCCCCCATCCCTCACTAACATTGCTTATAAAAAAAACCTCTCACCCCCTAATTACTAAAAGAACTCTCCACTGATTACATACCAGGTCCGCCACTGATTACATTATTATTTTTTTGACAATTTTCCAATAACATTATTGTTACGTGGATTCTCAACTATTGATTAAAAATCAAGAGAGAGAAAATCTAACACATGGAAAAACAAAAAAATGCATGATGAATGACTTAGATTGGGCACTTGACACTCTCAAGTAAAATTGTCAATTGACACTCTCGGTTGTTGGTAAGGCCAAAAAAAAAGGTGTGATTGGGGAGGGCGGTTGGCCAGCCCGGCCCTGAGCCTAGGCTGGGGGTGCGACCGCCTAGGGCCCAAGTTTGTAGGGGGGCAAATTTTTTTTATACTAAGCCTAAATTATACTAATTTTATAAAAAAATTTAAGTAAAAAAGGCCACAAAAAAAAGTCTACACTATGACTGTTTCTCTTCCCAACTTGATTCTGCGCATGGAGAGAGGAATATAATGGATACATGCTCCTTTCCAAATTCCATTTTGATTTCTTGATAATCCTCGTATTGATATTTATGATCCAAGAACTTGGGAGAATCTTGATAACAAATCAAAGGATATTCTAGTTGAAAAGGGGCCTACTAGAGAAATAAATTTTAACTTTCCCTTAGATAAATATTTTAGGCATTTTTCATATGAGTATTATTCAAGAAAATTAAGCAATGGTGAGACTAGTGATCGGAAATAGTTAGTTTATTACAAATAAGTTGAAAAAGTATATTGTTTTTGTTGTAAATTGTTTAAATCTTCTAGTAACTTGAGTTTACCAGCAAACGCGGGGCTTAAGTGATTGGAAGCATATTAGCCAAAGACTCAAACAACATGAAAATAGTGTCGAGCATATGACTAATATGAATACTTGGAATGAATTGAGAATAAGATTGGATAAAAATTAGATAATTGATAAACACTTGCAAGAAGAAATTATGAAAGAGAAAGAGTGTTGGAGACAAGTTTTACATAGAATATTTTCAGTTCTGAAATGTCTTGCTAAAAATAATCTTGCCTTTCGAGGATCCAATTAAAAATTATATCAAGATAGCACTACGCCAGATCTTCAGAAAAAGGCGCCCTATTGGGCAGCGCTCTTGCTATAAGCGCTGCTTTTACTTAAAACGCGCAGGGAATGGGCAGCGCTCCTGCTTTAAGCGCTGCTTTTGGTTAAAATGCGCTGGCGTGATGGGTAGCGCTTTTTATCAAGCGCTGCCTATAGGAGAACGAGGATGGGCGATGGGCAGCACTTTTTATCAAGCGCTGCCTATAGTAGAACGAGGATGGGCGATGGGCAGCGCTTTTTAATGAAGCGCTGCCTATAGGAGAACGAAATTGGGCGATGGGCGGCGTTTTTTACAAAAGCGCTGCCTATTACTATTATTTTTTTTTTCATTTCCTGACATTCCCTCGCCCTCAACGTTTCATTTTCCTCTTTCCCTGACTCTCTCACTTTCAGCTCTCTCACTCCGTCCCTCTCACTCACGTACTCTCTCTCTCTCTCTCTCTTTCTCTCTCTCACTTCGTCCCTCTCACTCCGTCCCTCTCACTCACGTACTCTCTCTCTCTCTCTCTCACTTCGTCCCTCAACCTTGAGCCCTGACACTAGCTCAAAACTTCTCAGTATTGCCTTCCAACCTCAAAGATTATCTTTGCTTCCATCACTTATAAGAATTGTATCATTTGCAAACTGAAGTACCAGATAAGATATAGAATCTGAAATCTTATACCCCTTATATTTCCCTAGTTCCACACCTTTTCTCACCATCCCAGTTAAACCTTCTGCCACTATAAAAAACAAGAATGGGGCTAACGATCACCCTGCCTTGGCCCTCTCTGTGCTTGAAAGACCTCAGTAGGGCTTCCGTTTGCAAGAACCAACATCGAATTAGATCTCACACACTCCATCATCCAAGCCCTCCAAACCTCACTGAATCCCAACCTCTTCATCATATACTCCAAAAAATTCCAACACACTGTATCATACGCCTTCTCAAAGTCAATTTTCAGAAGCAAACACAGATCCTTTCTTCTTTTAGTCAGATCAATTATTTCATTAATTACGACTACACCATCTAGAATCTGTCTCACTAGAAGGAAAGCATTTTGGAATTTTGATATCATCTTGCCCAACACCCTTTTGAGCCTTGCTGCAAGAACCTTCGCAAGTACTTTGTACAAGCTTCCAATGAGAGAAATTGGCATGTATTCTCCCCAAAGATTGAGGCTGGTCCTTCTTTGAGATGAGGGCAATGAAGGAAGCTGAAACGGATTTTGGCAACCTAACATTGGAATGAAATTCAGCTGCAAAGTTAAGAACGTCCCTCCCTACCACCTCCCAACACTCTTTGAAGAATCTCATATTGAACTCTTTCGGACCTGGGATCTTATCCCCGTCATAACTCCAAAATAGCTTCCTTGATTTCTTCCTTTGAATCTTTAAGAATGTATGATACCTTTGTGTGTCCAACCTAGGTTCTAGTCTTTCAAACACTCAAACTTTGTACTTTACACTTTTCCAAGATTTGAATATTTTGCATGGCCAAACTATTGGGAAAAACCCAAGTCCCACATTGACTAGAGATATGGTCTCAAAAGAGTTTATAAGTGGGAGGCAACCCTCACCTTACAAGCCGGTTTTGTGGGGTTGAGTTAGGCCTTAACCACATTCTAAGATGGTATCAGAGCCTATCCTAGATCTTTCGGGCCACCCACCATTATAATCCACGCACCAAGCCCAATAGTGCTGGGCGTGAGGGGGTGTATTGGGAAAAACCCAAGTCCCACATTGACTAGAGATATGGTCTCAAAAGAGTTTATAAGTGGGAGGCAACCCTCACCTTACAACCGGTTTTGTGGGGTTGAGTTAGGGGAAAAGATATTAATCACACACGACCAAACAGAATAATGACTTTCGTATACGAAATGACAATTAGATAATGATAAAGGAATTTGTATAGACTATCTAGAACACCCATATTCTATCTTGCGTATTAAAAACCTCAACATGTACCAGATTCTCCTTTCTTTAACTCCCAAGTCATTTCATTTTCACATCATCTAGATGCCACTATAGAACCCTAGATTACTTCACTTATAATTGGTATTTGGATTCCAACTTATAGATAATGGATATCACATGACCCCCCCCCAAACAATTAATAAACAGGAACTTATAGTGCTAGATGAGACTTTTTCTCTTCATTTACATAAGATTCGTAGAAAAGAAACTTCGCTGTTGGTTTGGAACCCCAAATTCACATTCAATAATGCCTCTTATAATCCAACTAGTGACTTTTCATTATGCATCTTTAGAAAAGGATCTTGGAGACCCTTGGATTGCATCTCTACCAACATATACCTTCATGTTAAAGGCGCTTACACATCAAATTAACCCGACTATTCAACATGATCATACTCTATCACGTTATCATTAGGAGTATAGGAGGCTCCCTAATGGCACCTCCATAAATATTCAAGGAAGAGTCTTTAATCTAAGACATATACCCTTATTGATTACTCACGTCCTTCTCTTGGACCCCGGTTTTTCTTAGTAGGTGACCCAACCAATTCACTATCTTCCTAGTTAATTGCGCTTTGGTGTAACACCCCCTTCTAATAACCTTACTATTGAATAAAATCAGAGTTTTTTTTTTTTTTTGAAAACAATATAAGAGAGTGCTACATTTACTCCATTAAATCAAACAACATTCAAATCGCATAGTTTGGCTAAAAGCCACAAGATACATAGCACCATAAAATATCTGTTTAGTTCGCATCAACTAAATACAGTCACTACCACAGCGGAATAATAATAAGTTCGAAACAAGTCCAATACATCACCAATAACAGTCTAACAGTATCAAATAAAATAACACATAAACATAAGACGCCCCTCTCGGTGCTACGTATCAGAGCATGACACTCCCTACCAGACGAAGGCATAAGGGTAACCTTCACTCGCTATTACCTGCACGTTGCCGACATGAGAAGCAACATAAAAGCAGTAGGGTGAGTCTCTTTACATAATTAATAGCATATGGAATAAGCACTGCATAGGAAGAGTAACTAGGCACACCGATTCACAACAATGGCAGCAACCACATCAAAATTACAATCTCCAAACAACATTACAAAATGTATGGTTATACATGAAATGCAACCCAAACTCCACGGGCACATGCATATCGGATCCGTCACCAAATACAAGCCCTGAGGGCACTCACCAATTGTAGTTAGGCCGAAGCCTCTGCTCACCGATAATGCACATGGTTTATGAGACGCCATGACAATGCACCACAACAAACCACACAATTCACCAATTCACCATTTAATCAACTCACCATCATCAATGATTGATTACCTCACCATTTTATTCACTATCTCACCATTTTATAAATCAGCTCACCAATCACACCAGCACCAACTCAACCACACCTTTTTAGGATAATCACAAGGAAAGGGCAAAAGATAGGCAAAATTTACACTTAGACACCTTGGGCCACATCTGCCCAGAATCATCAGAAAAATAATTCATTTTTGCCTAAAATTAGAATATCCAGGTAGGCACCTGAATAAGCTTCGAAACACTTTTTGAACAGTCAAATCTGGATAACCGAGTCAAAAGTTATGATTGAAACAAAATCGGGAAAATACCTAGACATTCTGAAACTGGCGCCCAGGCGCTGGGCGCCTGTTCGCGCTCGTGTGTGTTCTAGTCGCAATGTCAGTGCAAGTATACACGTCGTACAAGTAATAAAGTGGATAAAAAGTAAGAGATCGTTCCCACGAGGATTGATTAACTTTCAGAGTTCAAGTCTTTAAAACACAAGTGAAATAAGTAACAAATCGACACTAAAAGTTGGTATTAAGACTAAGAACATAAATGAAGCAAGTAAACAAGAAGTGGTTGTGAATATGGAAGAGTATGAGTTGGATTGCTGCATGCAAGTAAATCTCCTCTAGTCAGACGTTATAACGTTTACACGTTAATACGTACAAATGCTATGTTGTATAGACGTTATAACGTTTGAACGCTGTTGCAAAAGAGCTGTGCTTTTCAGTCACAAAACGTCAGAGCTTCAAGTACTAGAATTCCTATGTCTAGGTTCTAAGTAGGCCTACTCCTGTATTTTAAGTACCCACAGCAATGTCCTATGAACTATTATCCATTCTATGTCTAGACTTAGATAAAAATGCCTAAATGTCTTTAGTGCACCTTTTCATTCACATAAATCTTTGAGTTCTTTTCATAGACCATGTCTGTACCTATGAATCTACTTATTTTAAGTGATCAGTTCAAAACAAGTTTGGAAATATTAACATGCAAAGATTTAAAACGCATAAACATCAATACTTCATAACATTAAACTAGAGGTTCATTACATGCAAAACAGCAACCCAACTACCAATGTTTAGCTCATGCTAAGCATCCTTACAGAAATAAGAGGAATAAAAGTCCAAATACCGTACATAGAGAAAAGGAGACTAAACGCAAAAGATACGCCTAAGGGGCCTTCCTTCATGCACGCTGTAAAGACGTTACAACGTCTGAGCTTTACAGTAATGGTTGCGAATGAATATGGAAATTGGTGCCTTGAGAGGATTTAAAATGAAGAAGTCTGTGTCCAGAACTTCTGTTAGAAAACTCTCTCTGAAAAATGGAGGAAGGTGGATGATGAATGGAGTCGTTTTTTTTCGCATGGTGCACCCCTTGCCTTTTTGTAGAGAGAGAATAGCCATGGTCAAAAGAGGGTCACATGCTGCTGATGTCATTCCCCACCTTCCAAGTTTGCTTGCGAGTTGACTCTGCCCTGAAGTGACACCGCACTGCTACAGTGCGTCAGCCGCGTCAGTGCTGAGGAGAGAGAAGATTTCCAGATCTCTGGCCATCATTACATGCGCGCCAAAATGATATATTATTTTCTTGCTCTGCTGTCCTTCTACAGACGTGATGGGAGACGCTGCCACGTTTGGATTACTGCACAAACACAAGAAGCATCAAAACGCTCACAAAGGCGCCAATTGGCACCAAAATGCCTAGAACTTGAAATTTAGCCCCTTTCTAAATAAAAGTAATAAACTAACATAAACTTTACTAGAAACAACCTACTATTGCCAGAGAACTTGCATGATTTAACTTTGAATAAGTATAAATAACTCATATAAATATGAGTTATCACACCCCCAAACTTAGACCATTGCTTGTCCTCAAGCAATTGAAATACAACATATGAAAAGATGCAAGAAACTAAATGCACCAACAGTTTACACCCTGCTCATCCATTTTTGATCAAAAATTTTCCTCAAGGGGCTAATTCCTCCAGACTTACACTACACACTCACGCACCAATGCACAATTACATTCTAGATTCATTACTGCCCAAAGTGAGTGTGTGATCTCTGTATCAGTTCTATTCCTAGCTAGGTTCAGAAGCTACCCTAGCCTATGAAAGAGTGGTTTCAATATGGTGAGAGTATAACATCTTTCAAAACAGAGAGTAGGCTAACATTTCCACACAAGACTTGAGGGTTATTTTAAGCACGACAAAGGGTCTTAATTTGGGTGCTAGGACTAGATTAGTGCAAACTACTTTTCTGACTCACACAACGTAAAACACACAGAGGACTGCAACCCCTCATTACTGAGCAACTTTCATTTGATTCACTTCACTTTTGGTTTGGAGTTTTTTTTTGTGATTTTCTCCTTTTTGATCCCTTGGATTTGACAATTTGGGATTGAGATTTTTGGGGGTACCCAGTATTTGTTTCGGGAAATTGCAGCCAACACAGAGGACATGTGGATTTTTCCACTTATTTGAAACAACACACACTTTTTGGTCTTTTTGGAGTAGACGTTATAACGTGTATATGAGAGACGCTACAACGTTTGATAACACAGAACACAACACACAAACACACACGGCATACGTTATAACGTTATGGGTAGACGTTACAACGTTGCACTCACACTACACAAGCACTAATCATCCTACAGTCTTTGCACCCAGCCTTAGTACAACCTGATATACCCCCAAACTTAGTTTCTACTGCTACTCTAAGTTTTTAATCAAGTTTTACACTCACCAAAGTCAACCAAAACTAGCTTTGCATCAAATAGTCCTTAGCTAACTAGGTTTTCCTTAAAACAGAGTTTGTGTGGAAGCAATAGTCAATTCTATTCATCTAAGCATGCATCAGCTACTCACACAAAGTCACACATAGCTATTCTTATATTTAGCCCAAAGAGAAACATTTTTGATAATTACTTGAGTAGGGAAGGTAAACTGATTTTGCATTTGATTTTATTCATACACAAAACATAAAAATGATCCTCCCCCCCCAAACAAAAAGATGAGCAGTGTCCCCACTGCTCACTGAATTTGAAAAATGAGAGAGGACATTTACACAAAACAGAAACAAAACAACTACTGACTACTAACTCTCTAGACGTTGTAACGTCTGGACAGCTATTTATTTTTACTGAAATTGTAAACTATAACTATTCTACTGCTAAAAAGAGGGCTAACTTACTTGTTCAGAGCACCGGACCTGAGCCTTCCACTTTGTCTGGCTGGGATACTCGCTTGCACAGTTTTCTTTTTCTTTTCTCCTTCACCGTCACCAGCATCAACTGAGATTTCAGTTTCTTTTGGTATCTTTGCACTGCTCTCCGCAACTCTTTTCTTTGCTTCCTCCCACGCTTTCTGCTTTTCCAGTTCTGCAGGGTGAATCTGCTGCTGCTCTTTGGGTTCCCCCTGGGCTTTTTCAACCTCTGGCTCATGAGACGTTGTAACGTCTGCAGCTTTCTCATCAGCAGCAACAGCAGGAACATTCTCTGAACCACTTGCAGCAACAAATGCTGCACTGGTGGCTGTTGCTGGCTTGTCTTTAGCAGCTTCAGATTTCTTTTTTACCTGCAACTTTTGCCTTTTGGCTGCAGGAGGGTCAACTAGTTGCTCTTCTTCTTCACCTTGTCTTGCTTCTTCACTTGCAGCGGCTACTTCACGCCTTTTCTTCTTCCCAAATGGACTCTGAGTGGGCACAGTCTTGAATCTTTGCCTTTTGGGTGGGGGAATGAGTTGTGGGTCTGGGTTAGTTTCAACAGCAGGTGGTTCAGACGTAGTCACGTCTGCACTGGTTACTTCTGGAATGGATGGTTGTGATGGCTCTTTAGTTGGTTCAGGTTGAGTGGGGGTTGGCTTTGAAATAGGTTGGTCTTTAGGTTTAGATTGTGGTGTTTTGGGGATGTTTTGGTCATGGGTGGGTTGGGCTTTAGCTGAGGGTTGGGGTTGTTTGTCTTTTGGTGATGGAGGTGTGGGTTGGTCTGGTTCTTTGAGTGTTTGGGTTGGTGGAGAGTCAGCCTCAATATCAGTCTTATCACTGGAACTTCCTTTCTCTTCTGAATGTGTTTCTTCCTCATCATCACTTAGGATTTCCCTACTCACCTTCTTTGATTCCTCTGCATCACTTTCACTGATGCTATCCATATCAGCTGATTTAAGTTCTTCTTCCTCACTACTTACCTTCTTTTGCTCTTTCTTTGCTGGGCTCTTTCTTTTTGTGGCTGGTTTTCTTGTTTTCTTGACTTTTTTCTGCTTCACTTTCTTGGGGTTCATTGTTGATAGGAGTATGTTGTCTTCATCTTCCTCTTGCATCCAATCTGGAAGTGCTGGTTCTTCAATCACCATCTTGCCTTTTGTTGTTTGTGCATTCACCTTCTTTTGCCACTCAAATTGCTCCTTGACAAACTTGGCTAGGCTGTTTTGCTGGTCTACCAGACGTTGTAACGTCTGAGTATCAACTGACGTGGTAGCATCTGCAGCTCTCTGCCTAGCTTTGAACTTTGTAGAGAATGCCCCTTGGGGTTCCTCTCTTAGCTCAGATGCTTCAATCTCCACTCCAGCTTCCATGCAGAGATCAGTGATTAAACAAGGGAAGTATAGGTATCCATCCTTCCTGTTCTGCCATTTGTTTATCTCCCTGTTGATGAGCTTACCCACTTCAATCTTATCCCTAGACATAATGGCATCAATAGCAATCAGCCTCTCTTTATCAACCCAGAGAGTGTGAGAAGTGGGTATCAAGCAATGCCTAATGAAATGAAACCAAGCACTGGCCTCATCACACAGGTATCTCTTCAAAATTTTGAATTCATTTCCATGGTCGCCTCTTCGCTCCCAAACAGCTCCATCAACACATATCCTTTCTTTGATTTCAGTCATCTCTGCCACTCCGTAAGTCTTTTGCTTCACCTCAACTGCCTTGCCATAGTAACCTAGCCCAAAGTAGTCATTTATGACTCTTACACCAAATTTGACTTCTTCTCCTCGAACGATGGAGGTGCTTGAAAGTTCTCCATCGGTTCTTTCAACGATTCCTTTGTAAAAGTCATGCACCAGAGTTGCAATGTATTCCTTTCTGTGAACTACAAATTTCTGCCATCCCAATGCTGTCACTGTTGCGAGAAAGTCAGGATTTGGGTTTTCCAAGTTGAAGCCCCTTTCTGGCAGCAGGGCTTTCTTCTTTGAAGGAATGGGGATTTCTGGATTTGGAACAGAGGAAGAACTTGGGTTGACATTCTTTCCTTTACCAGATGATTTTACTGCAGCTTGCTTGGTTTTAGTCATGGTGATTGTATGAGTTTTCTGGGGAGTGGGGGATTTGAGATTTGAGATTTGGGATTTGGGAGAAGCGATAGGATTGCGGTTTCTGAAAGTGTATGAAGGTGGTTTTGATGATTGTAACTGGTGTGTGTTTATTGGGGAGGTTTTATGGGAAGTTGCGAAGTAGGTGGTGGCGTGGGTTTGGGAAAAAGGGGTAACCGTTGGAAGTGACGTCATGGTCACTTTGGCAGTCACGTCTAAAAAAATTCATTAAAAATTGTTTCATTTGAAAACTACTTGACTCATTTTCTTTTCTTTTTCATTTAAAACTTTACCCAGGCAGCGAACGTGACAACATCCTAGACACGCAGAGACGTTATAACGTTTATACTGCTTCAGCTCCCATTCCTGCACAAAACAAAATTTTTAAAGACACAAAATTGCTGGTTAGTAAAAACCATTGGGTTGCCTCCCAAGAGCGCTTGCTTTAAGAGTCTTCAGCCAGACTATCCCCTTTTTTTGCATTCAGGGGTTGTTGAGAGCCACTGTGGTCTTGTCCCTAACCACATGTTCTCCATAGTAATGCTTCACTCTTTGGCCATTGACTTTGAAAATGGAATTAGTTTTCTCATCAAACAGGTCCACAGCACCATGAGGATAAACTTTTACCAGCTTGAAAGGTCCTGAACATCTTGATTTTAACTTCTCAGGGAACAACTTTAACCTTGAATTAAACAACAACACTGATTGTCCTTCTACTAGCTCCCTTCTTTGAATTTTCTGATCGTGCCACTTCTTGGTTTTCTCTTTATACATTTTTGAATTCTCATAGGCAGTGTGCCTGAATTCATCTAGCTCATTTAGTTGAAGGAGCCTTGCTTCTCCAGTCTTTGAATGATCTAAGTTCAGTTGCTTCAGTGCCCAGTGAGCTTTGTGTTGGAGTTCAATGGGCAGGTGGCAAGCTTTTCCGAAGACTAACTTGTATGGTGACATGCCCAGTGGTGTCTTAAATGCTGTCCTGTACGCCCACAATGCATCATCAAGGTGCAGGGACCAATCCTTCCTGTTTGGACCAACCATCTTCTCAAGTATCCTTTTAATCTCTCTGTTGGAAATTTCTACTTGACCACTTGTCTGTGGGTGATAAGCTGTAGCAGTTTTGTGCTTCACTCCGTACTTAGCCAATAGGTTTTCAATCAGCTTGTTACAGAAGTGAGAGCCTTCATCACTGATTATAGCTCTTGGAGTACCAAATCTTGTGAAGATGTTTTGCTTCAGGAATTTGCTGATTGATTTGGCCTCATTATTGGGCAATGCAATGGCTTCCACCCATTTTGACACATAATCCACAGCTACCAAAATGTATAAATTTCCATGAGACATAGGAAATGGCCCCATGAAGTCCATTCCCCAAACATCAAACAGTTCCACTTCAAGGATATTTGTCAATGGCATTTCTTGCTTGTTGGAGATGTTTCCAGTTCTTTGGCAATTATCACAGCTTTTCACTAATTCATGAGCATCTTTGAAAAGTGTTGGCCAATAGTATCCTGACTGTAACACCTTTGCTGCAGTTCTGGTTCCTCCAAAATGTCCTCCATAAGGTGATGCATGACATTGTTGTAATACATGGTGTTGTTCCTCTTCAGCCAGGCATCTCCTAAGCAACTGATCTTGACACATCTTATACAGATAGGGTTCATCCCAAAAATAGTGCTTCACGGTGTGGAAGAATTTTTTTCTTTGCTGATGATTGAAATCCACAGGCACAATCCTGCTGACTAGGAAGTTAACTATATCAGCATACCAGGGAGCAGTAGCATCAGACGTTATAACGTTTGAAGACGTGGTAACGTCTGCAGCTACTGTGGCTACTGTCAGCAGTTTTTCATCAGGGAAATTTTCTTTTATCTCTTCTGCACCTGTACCTGCATCAACATTCTCAAGCCTAGAAAGATGATCAGCAACTTGGTTCTCCACCCCCTTTTTATCATGAATTTCCAAGTCAAATTCTTGGAGGAGGAGAACCCATCTAATGAGTCGTGGCTTTGCATCTTTTTTAGAAATCAAATACTTGATGGCTGAGTGATCAGTAAAAACAATAACTTTTGCACCCACCAAGTATGATCGAAATTTGTCAAAAGCAAATACAACAGCCAGTAACTCTTTCTCAGTTACAGTATAATTTAATTGGGCATCATCTAAAGTTTTACTAGCATAATAGATAGAGTGAAAAATTTTGCCATACCTTTGACCCAATACTGCCCCCACAGCGTAGTCACTCGCATCACACATTAATTCAAATGGTTTGGACCAGTCAGGAGTGACTATCACAGGAGCTGTTACAAGGGCAGTCTTTAATTTCTGGAAGGCTTCATGACAATGCTCATCAAAGTTGAAGACGTTATCACGTTGCAGCAGTAGACACAAAGGTTTGGAAATTTTTGAGAAATCCTTGATAAACCTTCTGTAAAAACCAGCATGCCCTAAGAAACTTCTAATACCTTTGACAGTGGTAGGTGGAGGCAATTTGTCAATAACATCAATTTTTGCTTTATCAACCTCCAACCCCTTTCTTTGAAATCTTGTGTCCTAAAACAATTCCCTCTTGAACCATAAAGTGACATTTCTCCCAGTTGAGTACTAAGTTGGTTTCTTCACACCTTATTAAGACTCCTTCTAAGTTATCCAAGCATGCCTTGTATGAGTCTCCATAGACTGAAAAGTCATCCATGAAAACTTCCATGGATTTTTCAATAAAATCTGAGAATAAAGCCATCATACACCTCTGGAATGTTGCAGGTGCATTACACAATCCGAATGGCATCCTTCTGAAGGCAAAGGTACCATAAGGACAAGTGAATGTGGTCTTCTCTTGGTCCTCAGGCACAATAGCTATCTGGTTATATCCTGAGTAACCATCAAGGAAACAATAGAATTCTTTGCCTGCAAGTCTATCCAACATCTGGTCAATAAATGGCAAAGGAAAATGGTCCTTCTTGGTTGCTTTGTTTAGCTTCCTGTAGTCCATACATATCCTCCATCCAGTCACTGTTCTTGTTGGAATCAACTCATTTTTGTCATTGGTCACCACAGTAACTCCACCCTTCTTTGGTACACATTGAACTGGGCTCACCCATGAGCTATCACTAATTGGATAAATGATTCCTGCATCTAACCATTTGATGATTTCCTTCTTGACCACCTCTTTCATTATCGGGTTCAATCGCCTTTGTCCTTCAATGCTGTTCTTAGCATTCTCTTCTAAGACAATTCTGTGCATACAGATTGTGGGACTGATACCCTTGATATCTGCCATTTGCCAACCAATGGCTTTCTTGTGCCTTTTTAGGGTGTTAATGAGATCACTTTCCTGCTCTTGTGAGAGGTTAGAAGAAATGATCACTGGTAAAGAATCATTTTCCCCTAAAAAGGCATACTTCAGGTGATCAGGCAACACTTTTAACTCCAGATTGGGTGGTTCTTCAATGGATGGTACTATCTTCTTGAGATTGGAGTCTTCTTGCCCCAAAGATTCATACTTCTTTGTCCACGCCCTGGGTACATGGGAGTTAGACGTGACAACGTCTGTGGTTGACGTTGTAACGCTTAATGGATCAGCTTCTTCTGATAACAACTCTTGAATCTCATCATTGCCCAGAATCTTCTCCAAGTGGTCATTATTTTTATTGAATTGCTTTTGAACCACATGGTCAAGGGCAACCACAAAGGAACATTCCTCTGTGTTAGGTTCTGGATACTTGAGTGCGTTGAGGACGTTGAACTTGACTTCTTGGTCATTGACCCTCATGATTAATTCTCCCTTCTGCACATCAATGAGTGTCCTTCCAGTGGCTAGAAATGGTCGCCCCAAGATGATAGGAACTTCCTTATCTGCATCAAAATCCAAAATAACAAAGTCCACTGGAAAAACGAATTTGTCAACTTTAATCAAAACATCTTCTAATATGCCCTCAGGATAAACTCTACTTTTATCAGCTAATGTAAGACTTAAAGAAGTAGGTCTGGCAGTTCCTATACCAAGTTTTTCATAAATGGACTTGGGCATCAAGTTAATACTTGCCCCCAAGTCGCATAAAGCTTTGCCAAGGTAAAAATCTCCAATGGAGCATGGTATAGTAAAACTGCCAGGATCCTTCAGTTTTCTAGGGAGTTTATTCTGCATGATTAAGCTACATTCTTCAGTTAAAGCAATAGTTTCAAACTCCCCTAGCCTTCTTCTTTTGGTGATGACATCCTTTAGGAACTTGGCATAGTTTGGCATCTGTTGTAGAGCTTCAACTAAGGGAAGGTTTATGTGTAGCTGTTTCAGCATCTCCATGAACTTGCTGAATTGCTTGTCTTCATGAGCTTTCTTTAGTCTTTGAGGGTAGGGTGGAGGAGGATATTCAGGTACAAGCTTTGGAACAGTCTTGATTCCTGGTTCAGAACTAGACGTTGTAACGTCTGGCTTAGACATCACAATATCTGGAATATTCTTCTCTTTTTCTCCACCTTTGTTTTTCTCTTTTTCCTTGTCTGGCGCCTCAGATTCCTTAGGCATAGATGGTTCTGGATACTCAGTGCCACTTCTTAATGAGATAGCATTTACCTGTGCATTTACCACATCTTTACCATTTGACTTTGATGAAGATGGTGTTTCAGTTGTGGATGGAAGAGATCCATTCTGTCTTTGAGTAAGAGCTGAGGCTATCTGTCCAATTTGGTTTTCCAAAGTTTTGATTGAAGACTCATGGGTCTGTAAGGTTGCCCTACAATCACTTATGAAAGTCTTCATCAAGGCTTCCAAATTGCTGTTGTTGTTATTCTGCGTATACTGCTTTTGTTGTTGAGGGGGAAATCCTGGGGGTATTGCAGGAGCAGCATTGCTAGCATTCAAAGAATTGTTGTTCTTCCAACTAAAATTTGGGTGATTTCTCCAATTTGAATTGTACAAGTTGGAGAAGGGACTGTTACCTTTGTTATGTGATACAAAGTTTACAGACTGGGGGTTATGGGGACACTCTTTGTAGACATGCCCTCCTTCACAATATACACACTCTACTCCCCCAGATGGTGTTGGTTCAATAGCTGCAGCAGTCTGTGTTTCAGACGTTGCCACGTTTGGAGTGCTCAAGTTCTTAATCATGTTGGTCAGAGAAGCAACCTGAGCAGAAAGGGCAGTTACTTCACTTATCTCATGGACACCAGCCTTCTTTCCAGGGGTGAATCTATCAGAAGGCCAATGGGCATTGTGAGTGGCTATGTCTTCAATAAGTCTGCATGCCTCAGAGAAAGACATGTTTAATATGACACCGCCTGATGAAGCATCAAGTATAAGCCTGGTAGGTTGATCTAGACCATTATAAAAAGTCTCCATTTGAATAACTACGGGAATGCCATGGTGTGGGCACATTCTTAGTAGTTCCTTCCATCTTTCCCAAGCCTCAAATAATGATTCCCCTTCTCTTTGTTTGAAGGAAGTGATGTCATTTCTTAACTTGGCATTTTTGTTGGGAGGGAAGTATTTTCCAAGAAATTTCTCAGCTAGCTCATCCCAAGTATGAATTGAATTTGGCTCTAAGGAGTTCAACCAATTCTTGGCCTTATCCTTAAGAGAATATGGAAATAGCTTCAGTCGGAAGGCATCTTCTGAGACTCCAGGGATGACAAAGTTGCTACACACATCCAAAAATTGCCTTAGATGTGCATAAGGATCTTCTTGAGGAAAACCCCCAAATTGCCCTACAGTCTGCAACATTTGGAACATCATTGGCTTGAACTCAAAGTGACCAGTATGAATAGGTGGTCTTGCAATGCCTGTTTGTAAATGGGCAGGATTGAGCACGGCATAATCACGCATAGGCCTGTCCCTGTCATTGACCATGTCTTGTGGCCCTGCATTGATGAGTTGCTGTCTCTGCCAGTGTTCATCATCAACATAGGTTTCTGTATGAGTTTGTGGTCCACGACCACGTCCTCCGGCATCTGAGTGCCTTCCTCCTCTTGGAGTGCGTCCACCTCTAGAGCTTCTACCACCAGTACCATGTTCAGACATGATTGGTGGCTGAAATTGCTGTTGTTGTTGCTGCCTTCTTAACCTTTGTTGTCTCCTTAGTCGCCTGAAGGTTCTTTCAGGTTCTGGATAGAATTCAGGCTCAGATCCACTCCCTGGTTCTGTTGAACTAGAGCTTGAACTGGAGCTAAGCATACGCTGTAACGTTTACCTGTTCACTCACAAAAACAACAAACAACACAGCAGAATTCTTTCACCTAGTGTTTTAATGCTTGCTGAACAATAAAAGTTAAATACAATCCCCGGCAACGGCGCCAAAAACTTGTTCGCGCTCGTGTGTGTTCTAGTCGCAATGTCAGTGCAAGTATACACGTCGTACAAGTAATAAAGTGGATAAAAAGTAAGAGATCGTTCCCACGAGGATTGATTAACTTTCAGAGTTCAAGTCTTTAAAACACAAGTGAAATAAGTAATAAATCGACACTAAAAGTTGGTATTAAGACTAAGAACATAAATGAAGCAAGTAAACAAGAAGTGGTTGTGAATATGGAAGAGTATGAGTTGGATTGCTGCATGCAAGTAAATCTCCTCTAGTCAGACGTTATAACGTTTACACGTTAATACGTACAAATGCTATGTTGTATAGACGTTATAACGTTTGAACGCTGTTGCAAAAGAGCTGTGCTTTTCAGTCACAAAACGTCAGAGCTTCAAGTACTAGAATTCCTATGTCTAGGTTCTAAGTAGGCCTACTCCTGTATTTTAAGTACCCACAGCAATGTCCTATGAACTATTATCCATTCTATGTCTAGACTTAGATAAAAATGCCTAAATGTCTTTAGTGCACCTTTTCATTCACATAAATCTTTGAGTTCTTTTCATAGACCATGTCTGTACCTATGAATCTACTTATTTTAAGTGATCAGTTCAAAACAAGTTTGGAAATATTAACATGCAAAGATTTAAAACGCATAAACATCAATACTTCATAACATTAAACTAGAGGTTCATTACATGCAAAACAGCAACCCAACTACCAATGTTTAGCTCATGCTGAGCATCCTTACAGAAATAAGAGGAATAAAAGTCCAAATACCGTACATAGAGAAAAGGAGACTAAACGCAAAAGATACGCCTAAGGGGCCTTCCTTCATGCACGCTGTAAAGACGTTACAACGTCTGAGCTTTACAGTAATGGTTGCGAATGAATATGGAAATTGGTGCCTTGAGAGGATTTAAAATGAAGAAGTCTGTGTCCAGAACTTCTGTTAGAAAACTCTCTCTGAAAAATGGAGGAAGGTGGATGATGAATGGAGTCGTTTTTTTTTCGCATGGTGCACCCCTTGCCTTTTTGTAGAGAGAGAATAGCCATGGTCAAAAGAGGGTCACATGCTGCTGATGTCATTCCCCACCTTCCAAGTTTGCTTGCGAGTTGACTCTGCCCTGAAGTGACACCGCACTGCTACAGTGCGTCAGCCGCGTCAGTGCTGAGGAGAGAGAAGATTTCCAGATCTCTGGCCATCATTACATGCGCGCCAAAATGATATATTATTTTCTTGCTCTGCTGTCCTTCTACAGACGTGATGGGAGACGCTGCCACGTTTGGATTACTGCACAAACACAAGAAGCATCAAAACGCTCACAAAGGCGCCAATTGGCACCAAAATGCCTAGAACTTGTAATTTAGCCCCTTTCTAAATAAAAGCAATAAACTAACATAAACTTTACTAGAAACAACCTACTATTGCCAGAGAACTTGCATGATTTAACTTTGAATAAGTATAAATAACTCATATAAATATGAGTTATCAGCGCCCAGGGGCAACACTGGACTGGCGCAACTGGCGCAGGAACTGGCGCAGGGGAACACGGCGCCCATGCACTAGGCGCCTAAGGCCAACACGAAAAACAGCTCATTTGACTCCAAAATTAATTTTGCACGAGGCATTTATTCAGTGTATGGGAACCCAGCAAAAATTTTGACTAAATATGACACGCAACATTGGCGCCCATGCACTAGGCGCCTAAGGCCAACACAGGGAACAACTCATTTGACTCCAAAATTTATTTTACACGAGCCATTTATTCAATGTATGGGAACCCAACAAAAATTTTGACAAAATATGACACGCAACATTGGCGCCCTTGGCGCCCATGGCCAAGGCGCCTAGCACCAAGACAGGCACACTGAGACAGGCGCCCAGCAGGGCACCCTGCACCTGGACACAGCAACCCAACACACTAAACAAGCGCCTAAGGCACCTTTTTCAGCAACACACACACACACACCTAGGGCGCCTAAGGCTCCATCAATTTTTGAGTTCCTCTTAACATAACTACACCAAATTAAATCACCAACACCATTTATCAATACAAACACTAACCAACACATTTATCACCAAAAATCCTTCAGTCATAACATCAAACCCCTAGCATGCATATTACGCACCATATTCATTTCAACACCAATTAAACACATTTTGATACACATAGTTTCCATACACACAATTAACATCACAACATACAAAACATCCAAGAAATTCATCCTAGCACCTACCCAAGACAACACCCATCACATACCCCATTAAGAATGGAAAGAGGACCCCCTAACCTTATAGAGTTCGAATATACTAGGCAAGGCTCCAAGAAATTGCAAGACACCAACAAGCTTTCCCCTCCTCCTTGAGTGCTCCACGGATTTCCTCTCCCTTCCTCTTGCAAGTCGCGCCTCTCTTCTCACTCTCTCTCTCTCTCTCTATTCGCTTCTTTTCTTTCTTTTTGGATGGAATGGATGAATGAAGACTAACCCTAAAGACCCCTAAGTAAATCGAACCATATGACTAGCCAATGGGTCATGGGCCTACTTGTGGATCATGGGCCCTTATTTGCACCACTCCAATCACTTAAACACCTCCTGGATAAAATAAAATAAAATAAAACCCTATATTAATTAATTAGCTTAAATAAATATTGCAAGCCTTAAATAACTTAATTAAATTATTTTGGGGCGTTACAATCCTCCCCCACTTAGAATATTTCGTCCTCGAAATTACCTGAGTCAAACAACTCCGGATATGCTTCCCGCATCTTACTTTCTAGTTCCCACGACGCGCTTTCGCCAACGGCGCCCAACCAAACTACCTTCACCAAATTAATCTCTTTGCCTCTTAAAACCTTCACCTCACGGTCTTCAATTCTAACTGGCCTTGTCTCTACAGTAAGGTTCTCCCTCACCTCCACATCGTCCATCTGAATCACATGAGACGGGTCAGGAACATACTTTCGCAACTGGGACACATGAAACACATCATGCAAGTTCGAAAGATTAGGTGGCAAAGCCACCCGATAAGCAACTTTCCCAACTCTCTCCACAATCTGATACGGACCAATAAAACGAGGGGTTAACTTCTTTGATTTCAAGGCACGCCCAACACCAGTCACCGGAGTGACTCTCAGAAACACATGATCACCGGCCTGAAACTCTAAATCCTTCCTTCTCTTATCATGATAGCTCTTTTGTCGACTCTGCGACGCTTTCATCTTCTCACGGATTAATTTTACCTTCTCAGTTGTTTCTCGCATAATCTCAGGCCACAACACTGCACTCTCTCCAGATTCATACCAACATAACGGAGTCCTACATCTCCGACCATACAACGCCTCAAACGGTGCCATTCCAATACTAGAATGATGACTATTATTATAGGTGAACTCAATCAATGGAAGATGAGAATCCCACGAACCTCCTTGCTCAAGAACACATGCCCTCAACAAGTCTTCTAACGACTGAATAGTCCTCTCCGTCTGACCATCTGTCTGCGGATGATAAGCGGAGCTCAACCTCAACTTAGAACCCAAAGCTTCTTGCAAACTTTTCCAAAATTCCGAAGTGAATCTTGGATCTCTATCAGATACAATACTAAGCGGAACGCCATGCAACTTCACAATTGTCTTGATGTAGATCTCTGCCAACTTTGGAACTAGATAAGTGATATTAATTGGTAAGAAGTGAGCAGACTTTGTCAACCTATCCACAACCACCCATATAGCATCAAATCCTCTCACGGTTCTAGGCAAACTAGTCACGAAGTCCATGGAAATGCTATCCCATTTTCATTCCGGAATCTCCAACGGTTGCATCAACCCCGCGGGCTTCTGATGCTCAATCTTAGACTTCTGACAAGTCAGACAAGAATACACAAACTGTGCCACATCCTTCTTTATACCAGGCCACCAGAACAACTTCTTCAAATCTTGGTACATTTTCGTAGCCCCTGGATGAATACTCAACTTGCTCCTATGGCTCTCCTCAAGAATCACTCTCTTCATCTCAGCATCATCAGGAATACAGATCCTATCCCTGAATCTCAATACACCTTGGGAATCTAACTTGAAATCTCCATTCACAGCTTGATCATTCGCAACTAACAAGTCCACCAACTTTACATCTGACTTTTGGGCTTCTCGAATACCAACCAAAAATTCATTGCCAATCTTCAACATTCCCAATCTGACACTCTGCGGTGTCACTTCGCAAACTAGACTCATATCCCGGAACTGCTCAATCAGCTCTAACTCTTTAACCATCATAGCCGACATATGTAGGGTCTTCCGACTTAAAGCATCAGCCACAACATTAGCTTTGCCTGGATGATAGTTCAAGCCGAAATCATAGTCCTTCAGCAATTCTAACCAACGTCTCTGTCTCATATTTAGCTCCTTCTGATCAAACAAGTATTTCAAACTCTTATGGTCACTAAACATCTCAAATCTAGTACCATACAGATAGTGCCTCCAAATCTTCAGCACAAACACAATTGCAGCTAGCTACAAATCATGAGTAGGGTAGTTCTTCTCATGGGTCCTCAACTGTCTAGACGCATAAGCTACTACCTTACCTTCTTGCATCAACACACCTCCCAAACCCATCTTGGAAGCATCACAATACACCACAAACGGTTGATCCGGAACAGGCAAAGTCAAAACGGGCGATGTTGTCAACCTCTTCTTCAACTCATTGAAGCTCTCCTCACAGCGAGCATCCCACACAAATGCTTTTCCCTTACACGTCAATTGAGTCAACGGAAGGGCTAACTTCGAGAAACCTTCAATAAACCTCCTGTAATAACCAGCTAATCCCAAGAAGCTTCTAATCTCTGTAACTGACTTCGGGCTCTCCCATTGCAACACAGCATCAACCTTGGCTGGATCCACGGCTATACCATTACCAGAGATGATATGACCAAGGAAACCTACTTCATTCAGCCAGAACTCACACTTAGACAACTTCGCATACAACTTCTTTTCTTTCAACACTTCTAGTACTAACCTCAAATGTTCTGCGTGCTCCTCTTCCGTCTTAGAATACACCAGAATGTCGTCAATAAACACAACTACAAACCGATCCAAGTAACTATGGAAGGTACGATTCATGTACTCCATAAATACTCCCGGCGCGTTGGTAACACCAAACGGCATCACAGAATACTCATAGTGCCCATATCTCGTTCTGAAAGCTGTCTTCTGAATGTCTTCATCCTTTACCTTGATCTGGTGATAACCCGACCTCAAATCGATTTTGCTAAACACTTTAGCACCCACCAACCGGTCCATCAAATCATCAATTCTTGGGAGCGGATACCTGTTCTTTATTGTCACCTTGTTCAATTGCCTATAATCGACACAAAGTCTCATACTCCCATCCTTCTTTTTCACCAGCAATACCGGAGCACCCCATGGTGACACACTTGGCCTTACAAATTTCTTTTCAAGTAGATCTTCTAGTTGCTTTTTCAATTCAGACAACTCTGAGGCCATAGACACAGGCCTAGTACCAGGTATAAGATCAATTGCAAACTCAACCTCCCTCTCTGGCGGAACACTTGGAATTTCATCCGGAAACACTTCAGGAAACTCACACACTACTTGTAACCCTTCAATGATCGCCTGATTCTCAGCAGACAATGACGCCATCAAAGCAAACAGATGAACTCCCTCTTTCATTACCTTATGCAATTGACCAGCAGGCAAAAAAACGGATTCTTCTTCTTCGGGAGGAAGGAAACTCACAGATTTACGAAAACAATTAATATGCACATGGTTAACTACTAACCAGTCCAAACCAAGGATGACATCCAACCCTCCCAACGGCAAACAAATAAGGTCAACAAGGAAATCTCTGCCGAAGATTGACAGAGGGCACTTAGCACACACAAGAGAGGTAGTTACTGAACCCTTAGCTGGAGTGTCAATAACCATCTCCCTCATCATAGAAGACAAAGCAAGGCCCAATTTCTTAACACATAAAGCAGCAATAAATGAATGCGTAGCACCGGTATCAACAATAGCAATCAAAGGAATGCCATTAATAAAACATGTACCTCTAATCTCATTAGTATCCTCTGATCCTGCGAGAGCAAACACTTTTCCACTGAACTTCTCTTTCTTCGGCTTAGTACACTTGGTACTAATATGACCTACTTCCCCACAGTTGTAGCACACCACATCCTTCTTCTCACAATTAGCAGCTATATGACATTCTTTACCGCACTTGAAACATTTGTTAACCGAGCAGTCAAAACTCTTATGGCCGGGCTTGCCACACTTGTAGCACACAACCTTCGCAGGGGCATCTCCCCCACTTGGCTTCTTACTATCAGCATACCTCTGCTTACCCTTACCAGCAGGAACCTCATATGGCTTACCCCGGTTCTGAAATTTACCCTTCTGATCTCTCATGACCTTGGAGTGAGCATTACTATCCTCTTCGAATATCCTGCAACTGTCGATTAAATCAGCGAATACCCGAATCTTCTGGTACCCTATAGCTTTCTTTATATCAGCCCTCAGTCCATTCTCAAACTTAATACATTTTGAGAATTCAGAATCAGCATCAGCATAATGGGGGTAAAACTTAGCCAATTCAGTGAACTTGGAAGCATACTCTGTCACTGACATGTTTCCTTGCTTTAGCTCAAGGAATTCTATTTCTTTCTTTCCCCTCACATCTTCTGGAAAATACTTCCGTAAGAACTCTCTACGGAAAACAGCCCAAGTTATCTCCTCATTAGCAGTTTCTAACCTCCATCCACCAATCATCAACTTCTTCTGCCAGCGTATGGGTGCCATACCTGACCTTCTGCGCATCATTACAATCCATGACACGAAATATCCTTTCAATCTCTTTCAGCCATGCTAGAGCACCATCTGGATTATACTTGCCCTTCAAAACGGGTGGATTCTCCCTCTGGAACGTGGCTAAACTGCGAGTCCCAGCATTTTCAGCACCATTTTGCTGGTTCCCAACAGCCTGAGCCATAGCCTGCAGAGCAGCAGCAAGAGCAGCATCGTTTCTCCCAACCATTTCAAATTATCACTGCAGCACAAACAGAAATTTAGAACTAATCTAACAATTCTTATTTGTCATAAGACACTATGACAGGACAACTTGGCCGGACAGACCGAACTGCTCTGATACCACTAATGTAACACCCCCTTCTAATAACCTTACTATTGAACAAAATCAGAGTTTTTTTTTTGAAAACAATATAAGAGAGTGCTACATTTACTCCATTAAATCAAACAACATTCAAATCGCATAGTTCGGCTAAAAGCCACAAGATACATAGCACCATAAAATATCTGTTTAGTTCGTATCAACTAAATACAGTCACTACCACAGCGGAATAATAATAAGTTCGAAACAAGTCCAATACATCACCAATAACAGTCTAACAGTATCAAATAAAATAACACATAAACATAAGACGCCCCCCGGTGCTACGTATCAGAGCATGACACTCCCTACCAGACGAAGGCATAAGGGTAACCTTCACTCGCTATTACCTGCACGTTGCCGACATGAGAAGCAACATAAAAGCAGTAGGGTGAGTCTCTTTACATAATTAATAGCATATGGAATAAGCACTGCATAGGAAGAGTAACTAGGCACACCGATTCACAACAATGGCAGCAACCACATCAAAATTACAATCTCCAAACAACATTACAAAATGTATGGTTATGCATGAAATGCAACCCAAACTCCACGGGCACATGCATGTCGGATCCGTCACCAAATACAAGCCCTGAGGGCACTCACCAATTGTAGTTAGGCCGAAGCCTCTGCTCACTGATAATGCACATGGTTTATGAGACGCCATGACAATGCACCACAACACACCACACAATTCACCAATTCACCATTTAATCAACTCACCATCATCAATGATTGATTACCTCACCATTTTATTCACTATCTCACCATTTTATAAATCAGCTCACCAATCACACCAGCACCAACTCAACCACACCTTTTTAGGATAATCACAAGGAAAAGGCAAAAGATAGGCAAAATTTACACTTAGACACCTTGGGCAACATCTGCCCAGAATCATCAGAAAAATAATTCATTTTTGCCTAAAATTAGAATATCCAGGTAGGCACCTGAATAAGCTTCGAAACACTTTTTGAACCGTCAAATTTGGATAACCGAGTCAAAAGTTATGATTGAAACAAAATCGGAAAAATATCTAGACATTCTGAAACTGGCGCCCAGGCGCTGGGCGCCCAAGGGCAACACTGGACTGGCGCAACTGGCGCAGGGGAACACGGCGCCCATGCACTAGGCGCCTAAGGCCAACACGAAAAACAGCTCATTTGACTCCAAAATTAATTTTGCACGAGGCATTTATTCATTGTATGGGAACCCAGCAAAAATTTTGACAAAATATGACACGCAACATTGGCGCCCATGCACTAGGCGCCTAAGGCCAACACAGGGAACAACTCATTTGACTCCAAAATTTATTTTACACGAGCCATTTATTCAGTGTATGGGAACCCAGCCAAAATTTTGACAAAATATGACACGCAACATTCACTACAAAAAAATGACTGATTAGCGACGGAATTTAGCGACAGACTATTGGTCCGTCGCTAAAAAAAGAATTAGCGACGGAATTTTACTCCGTTAGCGACGGAATTTATTTTACTAATTTAGCGACGGAATTGCACTCATTTAGCGACGGATTTGACAAGCCGCGAAACTTGAAAATTTTGGTTCGAATTAGCGACGGATTTCCGTCGCTAAATCCGTCGCTAATGTTTGGAAAATTGTGCCACTGACCGTTGCAGTTGATTTGACACGTGACAGACATTAGCGAGGGAAATCCGTCGCTAAATCCGTCGCTAACGGGTAATTTTTTTTTATAAACCCGAATCCTTCCTCTTCCTCTTTCATTTCTTCCTCTTCTCCGTTTTTTCCTCTCTTTCATTTCTTCCTCTTCCTCTTTCATTTCTTTTTACCACCACCACCATCATCTTCTCCCTTCAACACCACACCACACCACACCATCCTCTTTCATTTCCTCCTCTTCCTCTTTCATTTCTTTTCCTTCTCCATTTTCCTCTTCCTCTTTCATTTCTTTCTCTTCCTCTTTCATTTTTTCTTACCACCACCACCATCATCTTCTCCCTTCAACACCACACCAAACCACCACCACCACCACACCATCCTCTTTCATTTCCTCCTCTTCCTCTTTAATTTCTTTTCCTTCTCCATTTTCCTCTTCCTCTTTCAATTTTTCTTACCACCACCACCATCATCTTCTCTCTTCAACACCACACCACCACCACCACCACCACACCATCCTCTTTCATTTCCTCCTCTTCTTCTTTAATTTCTTTTCCTTCTCCATTTTCCTCTTCCTCTTTCATTTTTTCTTACCACCACCACCACAACCACCATCTTCATCCTTCAACACAACACCACCACCACCACACCATCCTCTTTCATTTATTTTCCTTCTCCATTTTCCTCCCCAACCCCTTATCGCTAAAATTGGTCAGTGTCACTGTCAAATCAACTGCAACGGTCAGTGTGCACAGTGTTTAGCGACGGATTTTCCGTCGCTAATTTTAGCGACGGATTGTATTCCCTCGCTACCCAATTAGCGACCAGCTTTTTAGCAACAGAATTGGTTCGTCGCTAATTCCGTCGCTAACAGTCATTAGCGAGGGAAAAATCCGTCGCTAATGCGCTGTTTTTTTGTAGTGATTGGCGCCCTTGGCGCCCATGGCCAAGGCGCCTAGCACCAAGACAGGCACAGTGAGACAGGCACCCAGCAGGGCACCCTGCACCTGGACACAGCAGGGCACCCTAAACAAGCGCCTAAGGCACCTTTTTCAGCAACACACACACACACACACACCTAGGGCGCCTAAGGCTCCATCAATTTTTGAGTTCCTCTTAACATAACTACACCAAATTAAATCACCAACACCATTTATCAATACAAACACTAACCAACACATTTATCACCAAAAATCCTTCAGTCATAACATCAAACCCCTAGCATGCATATTACGCACCATATTCATTTCAACACCAATTAAACACATTTTGATACACATAGTTTCCATACACACAATTAACATCACAACATACAAAACATCCAAGAAATTCATCCTAGCACCTACCCAAGACAACACCCATCACATACCCCATTAAGAATGGAAAGAGGACCCCCTAACCTTATAGAGTTCGAATATACTAGGCAAGGCTCCAAGAAATTGCAAGACACCAACAAGCTTTCCCCTCCTCCTTGAGTGCTCCACGGATTTCCTCTCCCTTCCTCTTGCAAGTCGCGCCTCTCTTCTCACTCTCTCTCTCTCTCTCTATTCGCTTCTTTTCTTTCTTTTTGGATGGAATGGATGAATGAAGACTAACCCTAAAGACCCCTAAGTAAATCGAACCATATGACTAGCCAATGGGTCATGGGCCTACTTGTGGATCATGGGCCCTTATTTGCACCACTCCAATCACTTAAACACCTCCTGGATAAAATAAAATAAAATAAAACCCTATATTAATTAATTAGCTTAAATAAATATTGCAAGCCTTAAATAACTTAATTAAATAAATAATTAAATTATTTTGGGGCGTTACATTTGTCGCCTTTAACAATGCATCAGATTACTAGACAAGAATGTTCTTGGTTTT
The DNA here is from genome assembly GCA_039519185.1 of Astragalus membranaceus. Lineage (NCBI taxonomy): Eukaryota > Viridiplantae > Streptophyta > Magnoliopsida > Fabales > Fabaceae > Astragalus > Astragalus membranaceus. Next base: position 150,354,078 of record CM076846.1, on the reverse strand, counting down.
TCAGTTCCTCCATTTAGAATGGAGATGGTACTCTCCAATTATCTTGGTTTTTTGATGGGGCCTACACTTCGCATGTCTCTCGCTTGGTTGGTACTCCATCAAAATTGGTGTTTATACACCAATTGATTCCTCTATCCTTAGATTTTGTTATAACAAAAAATATTATTATATATTTAATATTTTTATTACACTTTCGAAGAAACTTCACAACCAGGGATAGAGGAATCAATTGGTGAATAAAAAGTCACCAAATAAAAAGTAAAAAAACATTGCTAACAAAATGATTATTATTAATCCTAGCAGATAAGTTAAGTAAAAATCTTCCACTAAGTATGAAAACCTGTATGGGTATTATTAATCCCAAATAATTAAAAAAATGAAGCAAAGCACAAAAGTTAAGAATTTGAAGTGCAATTCTGAAACTCTATGAGTCCCACATCGGCCACACTAAGCGAAGCTGAGAGGAGGACAGATTATAAAAGCAATGAATAGGCAGCGTGATTTTTAACTTTTCGGTCTTTGGTTTTTATGAATAAAAAATTGTTTTTTCTAAGAACCGCTGCCAACCGGTGAACCGTCGGTTCTTGCCGGTTTTCCCGATTCTGGGGCGGATTTCCGGTTTTCTACTCGGTTCTTCATGTATCCGGTTCTGGGGTTCAACTGGACCGGATAGGGGTCCGGTTCCCGGTTCAACCGGTCGAACCGGCCGGTCCGGTCCGGTTTTGATTACCTTGTAATTTACAGAGCATTACAAAATCTCGTATTTGACAGGTTGCAGGATTGAATTCTCATTTCACCGCTTGATGTGAGATATATGTAAATTATTTTGAAGTGCTCTTTAAGCTCGATTGTATTTTTTGTCTTGGATTTAAGAACCATCCTCTCACCCTAAACTTCTTATTATATAAAAAGAGAATGAAAAACAATATGAATGCTCTATATGTTTATTACTATAAAGAAATAAGAAAAGAAATTCTATGCATATGTTTCAAAACTTAGAAAATAGAATAAGTAATAATTTAAACTGAAACAAAATAAATGCTCATTAATATTACAAAAAATTAGAACGAAGAAAAAGATATTTTTAAATATGCGTATTTTTTTTAAAAATCCAAAACTGAAAAACTTTTTTTGTTGACTTGTTTTCTAAAAAAATTTTATAAAATGTTTCTTATTTTGGGTTTTAAAAAAACTAATAAATCAAAATATAAATATTTATTTTGAAAAATTGTTTTTCATCACTAAAAAACCAAAACAAAATAAACAATCCGACTTAAAACATTACGACTAGCAATAACGCCGAATAAATATGGAAGAATTTGAGAGAAGTAAGAAAAAAATTTGGAAGGGTAGTTGTTTGGTTACGGGGAAAAGATATTAGGGACCAAGATAGAGTTGACACGGGGAATGAAGATAATATAGTCCAGATACATTGAATAACTTTTTATTGAATAAATGATGTATCCGGTCTTTAATATAGTCCAGATACAGATGAACCTAAAAATTACTTTTTTATATTTATTGAATAATTGATGTATTTGGTCTATAATATAGTCCAGATATAGATGAACCTAAAAAGTATTTTTTTACTTATAAATAAGACCGGAGTAGTACCTCAATACACATAATCTTATGCTTTAGTGTATACACAAAGAGCAGAATGAAAGTATGTAACCAAAGAAAAAGTCACAAACTTTTCTTCTCCAGCACCAACGAGTTCTCAGATTTATGGATCTAGTATGTATCCTCTTCCCGATCTCTCCATCTTGTTTTTAATTCACAAATAAGTGGGTGATTCCAGTTGTAAGCATGTTTATTTTCGCATGGCATTTCTTTTATTTTTTAAATAGGGTTTTGAGATGCAGGTTTGTGTGTATGTGAGCATGTCTGTTAAACAGCTCTTACCTTCATCTTTTAGACGATTCACCATATCTAATGATCTAAATTTTTGATTGTCCAATTGATGTTCTAAATTTGACATTTAGGTTTTTTGTTTGTTAAAATTAAAACTAAGGGTAAGTACTTCTCTTAGTGTCTATTAATTAGATTTTGATAGAATTTATTCTGAAGAATTGATATGAAAAGAATTGATTTTGAAAATTGAAGTTCAAAAAATTGATCTGTTTGATAAAGATGTTTAAAAGTTGGTTTGAAAGAATTGATTTCATTATAATAAAGAAAATCACTTTTGACTTGAAAATCATAAGAAACAATTATTGATTACACCATAATTGAATTTCTTCAACACTAAATCTATAGATCTCTTTTTCACATATCTTGTCCTCGACAAATACCTCAAATCTTGCACCTTTTTCACCAAACAAAATATTCTGAGATTCATTGAGATGATAAACAAAATGTGCAAGATTTGAGGTTTTTGTCAAGGACAAGATACGTGAAAAAGATATCTATAGATTTAGTGTGTAAGAAATTCTTATGATTTGCACATCAAAAGTGATTTTATTTACTCTTATTTTTAATTTTGACAAACATAAAACCTAAATGTCAAATTGGTTAGAACATCAATTGGACGATCAAAAATTTAGATCACTAGATATGGTGAATAGACATGTTCACAACACACACAAACCCACATCTCAAAACTCTATTTTAAAAAAATAAAAGAAAATGCCATGAGAAAATAGACATGCTTACAACATGAATCACCCACTTATATGGGAAATAAAAACAAGACGAAGAGATCATGAAGAGGATACATACTACATCCACAAATCTGAGAACTCGTTGGTGCTGGAGAATAAGTTCGTGGCTTTTTCTCTAATTACATACTTTCACTCTGCTCTTTGTGTATACACTGAAGCGTAAGGTATTGTTTTATCTCCGGGTCACAAAATTCTCAAAAGCTATTGAGGTATTGTTTTATCTCCATTCCCCGTGTCAACTCTATCTCATTCCCTAATACCTTTTCTCTGTAACTATCCTTCATAATTCTTTTCTTATTTCTCTTAAATCCTTTCATATTTATTCAGTTTTATTGCTAGTTGTAATGTTTTAAGTTGACTTGTTTATTTTGTTTCGATTTTTCAGTGTTTAAAAATTGATTTATAAAATAATTTGAAAACCAATTTTTTAAAATATAGTTATTTATAGTAAGTTTATCACTTCGGTTAATTATACTGTGAATGTGTATGTATGATTTTCATTTTGTGGTTGGGTGTTCAATTTCACTTAAGATAATTAATGAATCAAATGCAAAGAATGAATTGGATACAACAATCCTTAATTTGCCAAATGATAGCAGGACTGCACAAATCCAGTCCTTATAGCCCAGATATAAACCACACCATTTTCAAAATGTGGTAGTAGTGTAATGGTATGAAAAAACCAGTTTGTATTTGAAAACCTATTTGAAACCAATTTTCAAGTGGTTCATTACCGGTTTCAACGTACGAGTCTGTCAATTGATCCCATTCACTTCTTTAGCCTTTGTATATTGCAAACAACCCAAAACATCACATCATCCCCTTTTTACAAAACATCCACCAACGTTCACTCACTCATGTGGACCCCACTTCCTATCCCCAATGGTGAGCATCAACTACAAGTTTGCAATTGAATTGTGTTAGAGGATATGATGGCATTGAAACGGCAGCCAATTTGATAGCGAATGAGAGAGGCAGATTTAGCGATTTGGCTTTTTTTAGATAAATTTGAAGAAGCGGTGATTACCGGTTCAAAAAATTAGATTCCCAGTTTACCATTTTTTTACAAAAAGGAACGATTGGTTTTTATAAAAAATGGTATGGTCGGTCTTTTTACAATGGTCCAATACAGAATTCGGTACCGTTTCAGGTTTACTGGTTTTTTTTCACTTCCCTACCCTAGAGGATGATAATGTGAGGATTTAGAAATATAGAAGCAAGAGAAACCAGAGGTATATTTCATAAAGAGAAATTCTTTTGTTTCTAATTTGAATCTAATTAGTATGATTGGTTTATCGGATATATTTTTGTGGCTACATAATAACGTTTTTTTTGTGTACATAATACCTACTGCCATTTAACGAGTTCCTTATACTTGTATTTGGATACATTATTGATAACATATAGAATTTATCTTCTGTGTACGTAATACCTATTTCCATATTTGATTTGCGTATTATAATTCCTTTCAATGTGAATTTCTTTTGGTTGTCAACTTATCACACATTATCTGTTGGTTGACTTTCTCTGTCAAGACAAAGAGTCTTTCATGGAAGTTGTTCATGCCCGATCTCCTAAGGCTATTGTACATGTTCGTATTTGTTTTAGATCATGTTACTCTTGATGTTCAAATTAGTAACCGGTTGTTTTACTACTTTTTCAGTTTGGGGATTTCCAAATGAAATGGGCTTTTGAAATCCTGAAAAGATATCTCAAAACATTTTGCATGTTTAATATATATATATATATATATATATATATATATATATATATATATATATATATATATATATATATCATTTTAGTAATTGATGTCTGGTGTTGCTATATTTAAAAGACCATTTTTTCCTGTGATTTGCATTTCCTTATATGATTTGGATATTGTTGTGACCCTGCATTGTTTCTAATTACTTTTAGTGGTCTAGTTGCTTGACGCTGTAAGTTTTCACTTAGCATTTAACAATAATTGGTCTCCCAAATTTTTCATCTCTTTCTTTGTGGCATTGTGTCTCTTTTTTTTTTGATAAGCCAAAGTTTTATTAGATCGGGGGTACAAGGGTACCTCAACCCTTACACACTGTCAAATAACAGTTGTATATATGGAGCCAAACTATCACACCAAGCATCAAAAGTGGTTTTGATGCTGGTCTTTTAAAACATTTCAAACAAAAGTTCTTGGGAGCACCATCAAACATCAAAACCTAATGCCTTAAACTTTTTACTTATTCTTCATCAAACATCTGCTGCTTTTAAAGTTAAAAGAGAGCACAGCGCCTAAAGTCCACCCTCACTCCACACCAAACTGTGAACAAATCTGAAAAACAACAACAAAGGTGAGAAACCTCAACTCTAAACATTCTCTCTGTGAACTATCTATTTCATTTATGATGCTTTTCAGTTTTCATGTCTTTCAAAAAATGCACAACCTTTACTCTATTATAGATTTTCATGTTTTCAAATAAATGCAGAACCTTTCAACAATGCTTTTCAGTTTTCATGTCATTATGATGCTTATCAGTTTTGATGTCTTTCAAAACTAAGCTTAGATATTTAACCTTCTAATGAACTTGAGCTTTTATAGATTTGATAGTTTTCATACCACTCTGTGACTCATTGGAGTTTTATTTCCAAAACTTACACCGTATTTTCTGAGTTGTATACAGTTCAATATGTCACGAGATTTAGACACAATCAGTGCCATGAATCCAACAAAGGATCGATCTATGGAAAATTGATGTTCGAGTTTTGGAAATTTGGCCGTCAACTGACTGGAAAAAGGAAGGTATAAATTTGGTACAAATATCATTATACTGCGGAATTAGTTTACGCGAAATTTAGGAACAAATTAGGGACAATCTTCTAGTATTGCTGAAATTTTTCTGTCTACTGACACTCTAGGGACATAAGCTTCTGTTACGGATTGGCCCAATCCACAATAGTGAGGCCATAAGCAAAAATAGATCCATTTACCAACGGCTAAGATCTAAGCCCTAGATCGGAGGGCTCTGATTCATTAGAACAACACACTTTTACTCTATAAATAGGCATTTACTGCAATGCTCAAGGTACACACTCTTTCCTACTTTTTACCTCAATTCAGTTCCCTAGCGTCGGAGTGTCCTCGCAGGTACCACCTGCCCCGGATCAGAAGCGAGGCTCGGTTGATCAAGACCAACCCCTACCAACTATCACGGATCGAACCTTGTGTCTAAGATCAGATTCAGGTCCAGAGATACGGTACAGAACAGCTTCATGTTGAATTACCAAATAAAATAGTTAAGGATTGGAAAGACAAGTTGACTGAGGGAATGACTTATGTCATCCAAAATATTACTGTCAAAGAGTACAAACATGCATTTAAGCTTGCTAAACACCAATACAAACTGATCTTCAACTATGCAACACAATCAAAACAGATCGATCATTCAGAGATCCCCCACTTTACATTCACTTTTAAAGATTTTGGGGAGACCCTTAAAGGGGATTATAACTCTCAACTTTTATTCGGTAATGTCATAATATTATTCATGACAAAAGTTTCTAATCCTGATGTTATCTAATTTGTGTTATCCTATTTATACAGATATCATTGGAGCTGTGAATGATATAAGCCATACTCTTTCCCCTAACGACAAACATAAGAGGATGGCCTTTACTTCGACTTTGTAACATGAATTCTATCACTCTAAATCAGTGGAAATATTGTTAATTGCACACTTTGGGAAGGCTACGCAATCAAGTTCTTAGACCCTTGGTCTCAGAAGGATTATTCAAGCCCATTTGTAATTATCCTGACTCACGCAATGAAGATATACCAGGCTACCAGCTATTACTGAATTTAACAGGTTATAATGAACTATTTCAGCCTCCTACATGTTATACCGATCATACTATTTCTCTTATGGGACACGGAGTGTGCAGAAATTATAGAGAACTCTGCGCTAGAATTGACAAAGAATGCTCCACGCATGACTTTTAACACATATTTAGATTATAATGCAACCGCTTAATTTTGGATGATCCTGACACAATGTTCATAAATGCTCATTTATATTCCATATCATTAAGATGGCGAGGATGACCCCAAGGTTTAACCAGTGCAGCTTGATCGATTGATAGCAAATACATTGGCTATGAAGGTCAGAGTGCAAATAGAGAAGACAAGGCAATGTTCTGTTTTTAATAGGTCGGTGACTTTAAAAAAATTAAATGCTTACCATTTTGTAACATCGATATAAATATTTTCTAAGTTTTTTATTATGTATAGTTTAATTTTTCACTTAACACTTTGTATACTTTATGATCAAACCCACAAACACTAATATACATTATCAGTAAATTTACCTTATACAATTTTATTGAAAACTGAAAGTATTACTTATTCATCAAATCAACAAAAATATTGATACCAACGCGGCACGAGTATCAAAATTAGAACTCTAAATTTTGGTTGTGAATTAGTTGCACAATGAAACTAGCACAAACTCATATTAAGTTCTTTTTTGTTTTGATTTTTGATATTGGAAATGAGTCAACTTTTCTACGCAAGCAAGAGCGCAAGCGAGCCTCATTCCCCAATTAATGCAAGTGGATCATTCGGTGCTAGCAACGTTTAATGTTTTTAGGATCTTTTAGTATAGGATTTCTTGAAACTATTATCATTTTGAGCTGTATGACATTAGATATTTGAGCTACAAATGTTTCTTTTTGTTATGATTTTGAGTTGTATGACTTTTAATATTTTAGATACTTGACATTATATTTACGTTATCATAGTTATATTTTTAGAGAAATTTTCAGTTTTTTGATTAAGTTTAATAAATTTTCTGTAAGATGTATGTATAGTAGCTAGTAATAAAAATGTGATAATGAGATAAGGAAAAATTATTATCAATTTGCAAAGGGAATATTGTCTCTGCATAACTGTTATAAGAGGTTGAAATGCCCACAAAAAAAATCATACCAACTGTGGCAGTCAAAAACCTCCACACAAAAACTCCTGCAAAATCACTCAAGATCTCAGGAGGGTTTTAATCCTCTCAAAAAAACCTCCACTAATTGCGGGGTTTAAAAACTCTCACAGTAAAACCCCTGCAAATAGACACAATACCAGCGTTTTGTAAAAACCCCCGCAAAAATATTGCGACACTTGAAACTCCGACGGTTTTAAACCCCGCAAAAATAGTTTTACAAAAAAAGTTTTTCAAGTTTTTGATTTTTTAAAAAATACGTGTATTTAAAAATATGTTTGTCTTCGTTGTAATTCTTTGTAATATTAATGAGCATTTATTTTGTTTCAGTTTAAGTTCTTTATTCTATTTTCTAAATTTTGAATAAAGTTTGAAATATATGCATAGAATTTCTTTTTATATTTCTTTATAGTAATGAACATATAGAGCATTCATATATTGTTTTCCATTCTCTTTTTTTTTTTACAATAACAAACTCACATCATTTCATTAGCAACAATAGTCTCAATGCAGGTTGGTATCAAATCATAAACTGTGGAACTAGCACTAAATCTTGATGCTCTAGCAAGAGTATGAGCGACAAGATTTGGTTGTCTCCTAATATAGCTAGCTAACCTGGAAGCTAGCTATTGTGAGTAGATAAAAAATTCTTACAATAAGACATCAACTCTCACTAGTGGAAAAAAGGCATTTCATATCGGTTAAAATTGACATTTCATATCGGTTCCTGAACCGATGCAGAAAAAGGAGATATAAAAAATAGGGACATTTCATATCGGTTCCTGAACCGATGCGAAAAATGGTTTTCATATCAGTTACTCGTAGACCCGTTATAAAAAGTCAATTTTTATCAAGTATAAGCGTATTTTTAACATCGGTTTTTTATTGGAACCGATATAAAAAGTAATTTTGGCATTGGTTATCCAGAGGAACCGATATTAAATATTGACTTTTAACATCAGGTGATTTTAGAACCGATGTTAAAACTAGATATTTTTAAAAAAATGGTTTTTGATCAGCATAATTAATGGGATAGGTATATACCGTATAATATCAAATATTATAATAATTAAAAGATGAAACATCACAATCTCAAATACATATTATCAAATCTAATCAGCACAACCTCAATTGTTTTCCATAACTATCCAAAATCCTCAGCACAAACTCAAATACATATTATCAAATCTAATCAGCACAATTTGACGTACAATCTGACGTACATAATCATAACATATTATAAACACGTGCTTCAGTCCATGAACACGCTGAGCATTACGAGCCGCAATGGCCACATTTCCAAAAACACAAAAGCCCACAGGTCCTTGAGGAACAACGTGATGTCCTGGTGGTCTTATCAAAGTAAAACCAGTAGGTGGATCTTTCTTTATCTTTGAAGCTGCAACCTAAATATGAAATTCAATAAGCGAAAATTATAGCATAAAAATGAGTACAACCCCTAGTGCTTCACAATTCTTGAAACAATTGTGTCAAAGACCAACTATTCTAAAACCTTAAGCTATTAAGCATGAGAATATTTTAATATCTCTTTAAGACGACATTTGGTCGAACTGGACCCAAATGTACTGGATCCACACTGGGCTCACCATGTAACACCCCATTTTCATTTAAATGCTTATTTAATTATTTGTGTGATTTATTTGATTAGATTTATTTGGTAGATTTAATTAAATAGAGATTAAGGGGTAAAAATAATAATAGAATTAGTTATTATTACATGATTAGTGTGGGTTGGTCCATGAGGGATTAGCATTAGCGAAACCTAAGTAGGAGGCCTTGAGTAAGGAGTGTCCAAGTTAATAAGTAAATAGCCCATGACCCAATCCCTTGGTGTAGGCGCATACATAAGCAACAAAAATTAGGGTTTTGGCTCATTAGTGGAAAAAGAAAAGAAAGAGCGAAGTGAGAAGAGAGGGATAGAGTTGTGCGACGGCTAGAGAAGAAAAGGAGAGGAAGAGCGCAATTCAAGAAGATAGAAAGAGGGGGGGGGGGGGGCGTGGATCATCAAGAAGAGGAAAGAAAAGAGAAGGAGAAAAGCTAGGGTTTTGGCAAATTCTAAACTAGGGTTTCGTTGTTCATCAAGCATAAGGTAAGGGTGGGATTTAATTCAATATAAGGGTTTATGAGGGATCTACATGTGGGGTTTTAGGGTGTCTTGATCACCATATTGTTGTCTTGAAAAATCGCATGCCCTATGATTGTGTGCCTTGTTGAGTAATTTGATGTATGCTTGATTTCCTCACATTCCTATGCCTAAATGATATGTTGTTATGCTCATAATAATAATTGTTGCCAGATGATGATTTGTTCTTGAGAATTTATGATTTTGCATGTCAAGTTTTTGAGCAAATGCATAAATATGTGGTGTTGAAATTGTTGTTTGGGAATTGATCATGATGAGTTCTACTTGTTTATGGTCCTTGTGCATTTCTGGACACTGTTTCGGTTTTTCTGAAACTGGTACTGTTCGGTTGATCCAAAAATTATGTGGCTGATTGTTTTTGAAAATAGACTTAAAGCCGGTCGTTTTGGCACTGGTTTCGCTCAATTTGGAGTTGTGTAGTTCAAGTTATGAGTCACCGAAATTAGGTCAAATTTCTGGAATCAAACTGTGAGTAGGTTCGATTTTTGTAGGCTTTGTGTTATCAATTGAACTCTGTTTTGAATGATTCTTGTTTCATTGGAAATTAAACTTAATTCTCTACGAAATAGGCACTGGTTTCACGAAATTTCATTAATAAATGAGAAAGAAAATTTGGTTTCAAGCTGGGTAGAGAGTTCTGTCCGATTTTGGTACCACAGTGTAGTGTTTTGAAAAACTGTACCAACTGGATACTTATTTTGGAAAATAAAAATCAGAGGCAGAAACTACACTCAGAGGGCTTTCCAATGAGTGGTCTTTTGTTGAAATCCGATGTCGTTTGCTATTTTAATTAATTCGCCGAAGTAGGTGTACTGCTGTAGAAATTCAGCACTTGTGCTGTGTTGCCATTCTGTGTTGTGTTGCTGTCTTCGGATCCCTACCCGTGGGCGCCAAGCCCTATTCTGTTTCTCTTGGTGTTTTGGTCCGTGCCTTTGCTGGATGCCTTGCCTAATCATATTGAGTCATTCCATTCTTGCTCCTGTGCGAACTGTTCACTTTTGCGAAAATTTGGTTGGATCCCTGTTGCTGGGCGCCATTTTCAAGATGTCTTAGTTTTCTCCTAAACTGTTTTCGAAATAACTTTTGACTCGGGAGTCCGATTGAGGCGTTTCAAAATGTTTTGGAAAGCTTATCCAGGTGCCTAACTGGATACTCTAATTTTAAGGCATTCTGAACTATTTTTCTAACATTGTGTCCTGGAGTTGTTTTGGTGTCCCGGGATGCCCTTGAGGCGTCTCCGGTGCCTTTTTCAAAAAGTGGTCGTCAACCCTAAATGTTTTGGACAAGTGTTGTGGTTGAAAGCTGTTAATTGCTGAAGATGTTGTGTTGTTTGTGTTGTCGTGGGTACCGCCGAATGGCCCACACCTTTGAGCTGTTTTGTTGTGACGGCCGTTGGCCAGCGTTGTTCGATGTGATTTAGGCCTATGGCCAGTGACGTTGATGTGTGATTGTTTGACTATTGTGCGCACATCATTGAGTCGCATGCATACCATGAACATTAGGCCTTGTGCCAGTGACGAGAAAATTAGGCCTTTGGCTAGCGACGATATTTTAGGCCCTTGTGCTAGCGACGAAAATTAGGCCTTTGGCCAGTGACGTAGGTTGGTACCACATGCATGTGCATTGTTTGGGTCTCATATCGCATTCATATTGCACGACTGATTGAATGAAGTTGTTTGGCCATTGTGATGTGTTGTTAAAGTGATGTGTTGTTGTGAAAGTGACGTGTTAATGTATACTTAGTTGTTATTAACTGTTAAGAGTGATGTTGCTTGCTGTGATTAATTGATGCCTTGAGCTTTGTATGTGGTCTTTCATACACTTCTTATATTGTATGGAATCTCACCCCTTTTTGTGGTTGTTACTTTATAGGTGAGTCCGAGTGAAGATTGTAGTCTTCCTTTTGCTTGGTGTCGTCTGCTCTGATAGGTAGCACTTGGGGAAGGGTCGCTTACTGTTTTTTAATTATATTTCGGTTGATGTTGAATCTTTTAGTAATTGGTGCACGTTGCACTTTGTCAGTTGTTGATGTTTTTAACGATGTTGAATAGTTCCGCTGCTTGTTTTGAGAAAACTACGAGGTTTTGTTTTACGTTGAAAATGCGACACTCTTTTGGCGCGAAAAAAAAAACTCTGATAAATTACGAATAAACGATGGGTGAAAAAAGGGTGTTACAACTATCATGTAACTAACCAAAATTTACAAATACGAAAGCCATCCTCAATCAAGTTCAATTATGTAGTTGCTATGAAAAGCAGCAAGTAATTGAAGTTTTCCCTCCAAGATAAGTATAACTACTCCAAAAACCAGTATTCTCAACCTTTTTTACTCCCTGAAAGCTTTCAACATATTTCATGTTCTAATACTAAATTTTCTTCTAAAACTGCTAGTATGCCTATCACTATAACATCAAAGTTCTTGTTAATTATATTCATGGACCCAATAATCAAGACAACTGCAAGCTCACAGCAAGAAGCATATGTCAAATAAATAATCAATCCCCAAGTAAACAACAATTATGGTTGCATAAATACCTATGCTCTCCCATTGCATGGAATAAAAGGCCACGCAAATGATAAGCTCTTGCAAACCTATCATCAAAATTCAAAAGCAATCTGTCTCGGATATAGAGTTAACAGGCACAAACTACATGAAGTGTGATAAACCAGAAAAACAATGATAATGCAATACTGTTTCATTCGCAACGATTACCTCCCATCAATTTGCAGCACTTGATTTAGACATTCCAGAGCTTTTGTCGGCTTTGATAAATCTTGATAGAACTGCAAAAAACCTTATATTCTGAACAAGACTAGCAACCAAAATCATCTAACATGATAGCTTTAAGCATATAACTGAAAATAAAAATTTGAAAAAGATATTCCATACTTAATCAATTGCCAAAGACTAATAGATCTTCATAAATTGCCAACATCAATTCAGAACTAGGCTAGAAACCAAAATCATTTAAGAAATGCTTTAAGCGTATAACTGGTTATAAAAAGCCAAAAAATATTTAACTTGCAAAATGAATTAAGCTTAATTACTAGACAAAAACAGATGCAGAGGCTGCTGCTGTCCATCCTCCCTTTTTTTCTGGCCTAATTAATCAACTCCTGGAAAATCAGATCACCTAAGCCATATTGAAGTATTTCCCTACATCAAATATTCAAATCATAAATTTAGAACAATTCACGGGTAATCCAAGACTAGTGGGGGGAAAGGATTAAATAGTAAATGTATGAAAAACAAGACAGCAAATGACAGAGTACATAAGAGGAAACAATAAAATGAGACCCAAAGAGCCAACAGAGTACAGAAGAGGAACTTCAAACAAAATTGTGTCCACTTATGGTCATACACAAACACCACATACAAGTTTAACTAGACAAATCAATTAGGTAGAGAAGGACTCACATTTGGTCCACGTATACGGGCAACAATGTTCCATGATGGGTCCGCATCAAAACCCAAAAACACACATGCGCTTAATACCTGATTCATTATGACATTTTAGTTGGAAGTTGTCAACACTTCACATTACAAAAGTATACATAAGGGTGATGAGGATAAAAAAACAAACTAAAATTGCTTCAAACAGTGCTATGTGCTTCTTATTGACAAGACTAACTAAAAGGGTGATGAGGGATCATGTGTGAGCGAATATACTACAAATTATGATATGTGCATAGTTGCTAGGACCGAAAACAGTGAGCAACTAAAATCGAAAATTTTGAAGTTGTATCAAAACGGTATTACAAGAACTAAGTAGACACCAAATATGCACCAAAACTAAGTAGACACCAAATATGCACCAAAACTTGTTTGAACCAAATCTGCAACAACCTCGTGCTGATGACTTTGAACCTAAAATCACAATTGACAACATATTAGTCATTCAATAATACGACTAAAAAGGTATCACAATATCAAATAAGAGAGAATTTAGCTCAAGAAATGTCTCTTAGTCACATCTTAAAGTTTTTCTCTTGGGTCTACCATTTCTAAGGAACAATTCAGTTTTTCTACCTTTTTATTTCCACAATTAAGCTCAAGATAAGTCTCTTAGTCACATCTTAAAATTTTTGTTTATTCTCTTACTTACAAAACTGTTAGCTGGCAAAATATTTGGTGACTCCCTTTTTCAAAAAAACACAAGCATGAGTGCCATGCCTTATCTTAAAATTCAAAGTTTTTGGTCCTCTAAATTAGTCAAAATATTCAAATGAAGTTGAATTAATCATTACAAAAATTGGTCACGTTTTCTAAAGCTAAATGGATGCTTACTATTATTTACTTTTTCCTAAGTTTAGCATTATCAACATCCAGAACATCCAAAAAAGTTGCATTGCTTAAATAAGTCTTTCTATTTCATATCTTGTAGGACTATAAAGATGCCTACCTCCATATGATGCCTTTTTTTTTCTTCTGTAGGCAGCTTAAATAAATCTTTCTATTTCAAAGTAGTGCACTGATATAAAACATAGATGTACGAAGTAGAAGATGTACCTTCTTATCAACTTTTTCCCTGCAACATAGAGACGAACTAAAAATGCGAGAATGAAAATGACCCAACTACTACACAGAAATGAAGAAGTGAGGCTCACACATCAGAATATCTGAAGAAAGGGACATTCGTTTAGGAAAGATTATTAGCTAAGACATATGGTAATAACAAATCAACCTCAAATTTGAGAGCAATAATAAATTAGAAAAGAATCATATAAACAGAAATGGGAACACAAAAAAGAAGTTAGTTTTCAACCATATTCTCAAATTACAACCTCAAATCATTAGCCAAGACCTATGATCCTGCTACTGCACATGTTATCAATGACATTATCTTATTCATCTCTCCACAGATTAAGGTAACCCAATATTATCATCTCAAATGAACTCTATGTATTTTCCTCATTAAAATAGTGTTTCAAACATGAAAAATCAAACATGAACTCTATGTATTTAACAAGCCGAAGAACATAGCGAAAGGAAGAAATCAAACAACAAAAACAACACCTTCCGAGAAGAAAAAACAATCTTCATCAAAACCTCACCAAATCAACCCAAGAAAATCATACTACTTAACTAGAGAACATAACCCAAACCCAAATAACAGTTCCCTTGAACAACCAAGAAATCATCCAAACACATAACAGAAACCCCAAAAAACACCACAAATCCCAATCTTGTAACCCTAAAATTCACAAATCCAATAAAATAGCAAAGAACAATTCATTGTGTAACTCAACAGTTGCAAACATAAGAATAGGGAACCCTAAAATCAGAGTCGTACCTAGCGAGTTGCAGCGGTTTCGTAGGAGTTTCAGCACAAGGAATCGTACCCAGCGAGTTGCAGCGAGCTCGTAGCGAATTTCAGCGAGAGGGAGAGATGGTGGTACGCGAATGTGTCATTGAGAGGGAGAGACGCAGTGAGAGAACGCAGCGAGATGCAGTTTCAGAGAGAGAACAGTGCGAGTTTCAGAGACGCGGCGAGATGCAGAAGTGCGAGACGATGATTCAGAGGCGGCAGAGAGAGTTTCAGAGACACAGAAGCGCGAGATGCAGACGCAGCGGAGAAAGTTTCAGAGACACAGTGATCATGATTCCGTGAGAGAACGTCGACGTGCTAGAGTGAGAGATGAGAGAGCAGAAGCGTGAGATGCAGACGCAGAGGAGAGAGTTTCAGAGGCGCAGATGGTGATGATTCAGTGAGAGTGACAGAACGTCGCGCGAGAGTGAGAGATGAGAGAGCAGAAGCGCGAGAGTGAGAGATGTGAAATAAACCTGGGAGCGCCTAAATTTTATCGTTTTTATAACGGGTACAACATTGACCCGATATGAAAAATGTAAATTAGAGTTTTCTATAACGGGTATAGCAAGGACCCGATATGAAATATGCAAATTAGCCTTCACTTTGCATTTCTATATCGGTTCGAGAAGCAACCGATGTAAATTCTCCTAAATTTAATTACAAAACTACCACCGCGTCGCTTTTAACATCAGGTCGTTTTTAACCGATATGAATGATTGTTATAAAATGCATTTTTTCCACTCTCCTAACTCAGTATTCTTGTGTGGTACCGTCTTCACTCTGTTTACAATTGGTAAACAATCCAGCACTATGAATACTAAAGCCAATCCCAACTCACTTAACCAAAGTAAAGGTTGCCAAAGTCCCATCGCATCCGCTTCTTGTGGTGTTGACACTTCTTGTTGTTTTTCATTCTCTTTTTATATAATAAGAAGTTTAGGGTGAGAGGATGGTTCTTAAATCCAAGACAACAAATACAATCAGGCTTAAAGGGCACTTCAAAATAATTTAAATATACCCCACCTCAAGCGGTGAAGTGAGAATTGAAACCCGCAACCTGTTAAATACAAGAATTCATTCTCCGTTTATGATTATTTTTGGTTGAGTGTTGATTCACTACAACAAAACTGTAAATAAAGGACGCACCCTTTAGGGGCGCTTTTTAAAAAGCGTCCCTGATGCTCGAATACGCAGGGCCTTTAGGGGCGCTTGTTACAAAGCGCCCCTAAAGGCCCTGCGTATTTTGAGCATCAGGGGCGCTTTTTAAAAAGCGCCTCTCATGCTCAACATACGCAGGGCCTTTAGGGGCGCTTTTTAACAAGCGCCATTGATGCCTAAAACCGGATCCACCAACAGGGGCGCTTTTTACGAGCGCCCCCAATTCCCTGTTTTTAATTTACGCGTGCACCTACAGGGGCGCTTTCCACGAGCGCCCCCAATTCCCTGTTTTTAATTTTCGCGTTATACCTCCCCTTAGATCCCCTTTCCTATTCCCTCTCACTCACAGTACCCATATCTCTTTCCCCCTCTATCTCTCTCCCCAAAGTAACCGCGGCGCACAGCTCCATCACCACCACCATCTGCGAACCCCTCTCTCCCCAAACGACCATCTCTCCCCACCACCATCTGCGAAACCTTCTCACCCAAACGGCGCAATCTCTTTCCCCAAACGGCGTGCCTCCCCTTTCTCAGCTCTCAGACGCGGCGGCCACCACCTCTGTTCGCTGTTCGCTGTCTCTGTTCGCTGTCAAACGCGCAATCTCTGTTCGCTGTCGCAGCCCAGCCTAAGGTTCCTTTTCCTTTCTCCTTTCGCAGCCCACATTACGAATTTTTTGTCTTGTTTTTTTTTTCTTGATATTTATATATAGTTATATATATGTTGCTGAATGTTGAAGTAATATTTGGATATTTATGTTGCTGGAAAAGTTTACAAGTTTTCCCTATCTAGTTTTTGGATATTTATGTTGCTGGAAAAGTTTACTAAAATGAGCAAAACATTACAAGTTTTTGGATACAACATTACTATATATAATATAAGTTGCTGTAGCTTTGGGAAGCTTGAAGTCTTGTACACACTAAACATTATTCACACAAGATATACAATGAGTAATTTGCAAGCATTAAACCTAGCATAGGGGAAACTGGAGAAGTTAAACCGAGCAAACATAAATAATTCCCTAATTTTAGAATCATTCCAATATACGAAAATCATTTTAAACCAGTCCTATAGGGGTCATGGTGACCAAGTTGAAGCATATGGAATAGGGTAATAATGGAATATGGAATAATGAAAGTTGAATTTAGATGTAGAATTTGTTTGAATGATTAATTTTTTTTATAGATAATGATAGAGTATTTTGAATGATTAATTTTTTTTTGGTTTGTCAAAAAATGTGTAGAATTTTAATAAGTTGGATCTTTATTTTTAGTTGTTGTTCAGTTCACTTTTTAGTCCTTAAGCCTTTTATCTTATTTGCATATAGTCTCTTGGAGACACTTGTAAAAATAACCAAATGAATGAGAAAAGTCTTAGCTAGTTTATTTATTGGAACAGGCTCTCGTTGATCTCTCTCGTGCGCTCTCTCTGGTTCATCTCTCTTAGCTCTCTGGTTCACGTTAGCTTCAGGGATAGTTGCAATATTGCGTCCAATGAGGTAATTATCGTTGGTCTTTTAATTTGGTTATCATTTACATTAACTTATAGGTATTAATATTTGGTTATCATTTAATTTAGGGTAACAATAACAACTGTGAATTATATACATCAAACCCGCTTACATTGGTCGCAAAGGGCTTTGTTTGTAACAATGAGGACTCCACCTTGCACAATCAACCCATTCCTCCAAATCACGCAAGAGTCAGAGTTGAATTTGTTGTTGTGGATGAAGCATTATTGCCGGTACCAATTGACACTGATTGTGTGACTTTGGTCACTGTGAATGATGCACTTGGCACTTGGCAGTTGTTGGTTGATGCAAAATATTGGATATACGAGAAACAGAAAATAATATTTAAAAAAAAAACATAGAATCAGGGGCGCTTGCAGCTAAAAGCGCCCCTGTTGGTTTTGGCGCGTTTGAGAATCAGGGGCGCTTGCAGCTAAAAGCGCCCCTGTTGGTCAACAGGGGCGCTTTTAGCTGCAAGCGCCCCTGATTCTCAAACGCGCCAAGACCAACAGGGGCGCTTTTAGCTGCAAGCGCCCCTGATTCTCAAACGCGCCAAGACCAACAGGGGCGCTTTTAGCTTCGAGCGCCCCTGTTGCCTAATAATTAGAGGCGCTTATTGGGCGCTCCTGTAGAAGGTTTAGCAACAGCAGCGCCAGATTTAGGGGCGCCCGAAAGCGCCCCTAATAGGTTAAAAAAAGTGCCCCTGATGCCTTTTACTGTTGTAGTGATTTACAATTGATTTGTAATATAAAAAATCTTTAAAAGCCCACAAATTAAATCCATAAATAATAATAATAAGTTAATCAATTAGTTAGGTGCGTTTTAATTTGCATGTTGATGTATTTTTTTTTTTATATTTATAACAATACCGGGCTTTTGATCCTAGCTATATATCTTATATATATTTAATAAGTAGGAAAACTATAGTGGGTGGTTGTTTGTGGTAGACATGTCCAACATGGTTATATGAATCGGAATAGAATGATAAGAAAAGAAGAATTTGTCAGAGAAGGATACAATGCACCATAGAACGCGTAGAGATAATGCATGCAGATGATTGCAGGTCGCAGATTGCTATTTTCTCTTTAGTCTTTATTCTCTTCATAAATATACAATTAAAAATCTCATCTCAATTGGAGTGTTGGGGACCGTAGTGGAATATCTCACATGGGTCGAATTCACTATCTTGATGTGTTTCCCTTGTCCATATCTCACATATATGTCTCTCTCTCTCGCTCATTTATTTTCTTTTAAATAGTCATCTGGTCCCTGAATATGAAACACCGTTATTATAGTCCTGAATGTATTGAAATTGTAATCACATCCCCAAATTTTTTTAGTAAGTTTTTTTTCTCTCAAATGTGCCGTTAATTAATCATTTTGGTCATTAAATATGATTTTTGTTAGTCAATTTAGTCTAAAAAATTACTAACAAAAGAGATATTTATGGACGTGTATGCATTTTTGATACATTCAGTGACAAAAATGACTATTTCAACTTTATTTTTTTTAGCTTTATCACTTAACTAGGTGATTTTTTTGTTTTTGTGAGGCATGATCCTGAAGACAAGAACACCCAAATTATTCGACCTTGCTGGAGGAGGCAACCTACTTCTACCCTCCTTGGTTCCAAAAGAAGTATGGGTATAACAGGATGGTGCAAAAGAGACAAGAGAAGATAATATATACTATTAAAGGCTAGTAGTGTCTTTCATTAGTAAGTACATTTGACTTCTCTGCTGCATATTACATGACTCCAAATTCAGCTTTTTAATTACAAGCAAATCAAACTTAGGATGATAATCCGTACACCCAGGTTCTAGAATTTATAATAATTAGTTACATGAATGAATGACCATATAAAATGTGAGACAATATATGTGACAATAGTTTTCTATCAATCAACACATTATAAAAAGGGAAATCAGGTTCTCACCGATACTCGTCGTAAAGATTCATGGTAATTTATATGAAAGAGGTGAAACAATTTCTACATGTCAAATTAATAATTGTACTAACAAAAAAAGTTCTTATAAAGGATAGGGAAAGCAAGATACGCAATTACATTTTTTTTATAAACTGAGTATCATTTGCGCGCAACGGGTACGTAGGACTACAATGGGCGGCAAAACTCTCACTCAAGGGATTTAACACTATTGGTACTCAGGACATTGGTTAAACTGAAAGAGACCTCTACCATCTTATCCAAGTGTTCTTGGGTAGAATATGTTGGAAATATTGAATGAAAAATAAATATTTTTAGAAAATAAAGGAGAAGAAGAAGCCGTGACGTGGCAAAAGTCAGTGCCTTGAAAGCAAATTTCGGTGGACCTCTGGTGCAACCCAATATCTAGTTTACTCCCGGCCCCAATGTTTTCACAACACCGTGTTCGGACCAGTGCACTCGAGGCCAGAATCACGTTGGAGCCTCACAAACAAAGCCCAAAATAATACTAAAATCAAGTAGATGAAAATCATTTTTTGTTCCATCCATCATTCTCCATTTTTTTCCCAAAGTTATGTATCACTATATATTTATATATAAACGACATATGAATGTAACCAATTGTGAAAACTATAATATTTAATAGCAATAATATACAATCATAAAAATCAATAATCATAGCAATAATATGCTATCATAATACTAAACGGCTATATACATATTTATAAGCAATGTTATTATTGTATCATAACTAGATATTAAGTTGATTAAATTAATATCAAAACATTTTATTATTAATAAAATATAGTTTTGTAACTTCCACCACTTGAATGTCATTATTCTAACAACCCCCCACTAATGACGAGCAAGTGGAAAAACATATTTAAATTATTTTATAAAAAATAAAAAATTTGGGCAGAGAAATGTTTTTTCGTGCTTAAATGTTAATATCACGAAGATTGAATTAACACGTAGTGAAGTGAGGCAACACCTTTTGTCCAATAAGTGAATTTCTCTTGAACTAAGTGGACTTAAGATGAGACCCCCACAACACACTTTTTTCTTTGAAATTGTGAGAGCTCCGCGATAAATTATTCACACAAAAATAGAGGCCCTCATATACCTTGGGTTGCTCATGAGTGCTCTAGAAAGATTGCCTAAGTCTTTCATGGAAGGTGGCCTTTGCCTTCACACTCACGTACGTAGATATATCAAGTGCGTATCTATAGCACTAGCCATATTAAAGTGCGTCTCTATAGCAACAGCCATGTCAAAGTGTGTCTCTATAGCACTAGTCATGTCAAAGGCTATGTATCTAAGAGCTCGTGGTTCAACCTCACATCAAACACTACCACATGCCATAGGGATGAGAAGTGTAGTGCATATAGAAGTATTCATATGGCTTCGTTTGACCACAAATGGGTGTCCACCATATTTTCTTCCACTCAAGGCTTAAAGCTCACCCCCCTCGACGTTTCCAAGACAACTTTCTTGGGTAATCTTTTCACATAAGGATTACAAAATTTTATTTTTCACTTTTCACATACTCAAGTAAAGCAACCTTATTTCCAAGACAACTTTCTTGGGCAATCTTTTCACCAAAAGATCAAAAAAATTAGTTTTTCACATACTCAAGTGAAAGAACATCAATTTAATCAGGTGTCTCAAAACACTGTCTCATTTAAAGTGTCTCACACCACTATCTCGTACACATCAATTGGTGCTTATGAATCACCTTGGAGTGGTGTAGGTCTCTTCACAAAGGTTTCTCAGCCGTTAAACCTCTCAACCACTATGCTTCTTGACTAGCAAGTTCAAGAACTACAAAACAGACTCAATTAGAAATTTATGACTATATATACACGACTACTTTGATAGTTTTCAAGATATTGCACCACATTCTCTAAAATAAATACGTACCCACTTGTACTCATCATTTGATTCACTAAAATTTCATCACAATACCCTTCTCATTGCTCTTTTACTAAATTAGAGTCGATTTATTTTTATTACTTCCTCATAAGTCTAGTGCACTTTTCTAACATATAAGCATAAACAATTTCCTCAATAACTTAATCAACTTCTTCTGTTTCTAATAAGAAACTGAGTGTTATAAAAAATTAGACTAACCTTTCTTTCTTGTCTAATTATCACCCTTTATTTATTCCCCACTATAAAAAAATTGAACTCACTCGTGAATAGTAGTAATAAAATCATAAGTAGTTTACTTTTATTTTTCAACTACATTACCCACACCTTGTCAAAAATTACACCCACACATATAAGTAAAATTGAGTAATTCCTCTCGAAAAATATTATATGGTGTATATAGAATGCAATCAATATTGCTCCCCCCACATCTATGTGAAAGTTAACCATCATTTGTATGGTTCATAAAAACACTAATTTGGACCATATTAATTCACCAACAAAATACAACTACTCAAAATTAGTCATTTTATATATCTATTTGAAGATGAAACTTGACTCCAAAAATAATGAAACTATTATATAAAATCAATAGCATTTACAAAACCATGCCTCTAATTTTATTTTAATATTCAGCCATCACCAAAAGGTCCAAAAAATCCAGAACAACATAAATGTTCTTATCAAGACACAAATAGTTCAAATAACATGTATAAACATGAAATTGTTCATGAACTATTTTGAAGTATTAACAAAATATTTCTAACACATAAAGGACTAAAGTCATGCATATATTTTTCATATAGTCATTTCTTAAGTCATTTCTTAAGTTGTTCTACAATTTTCAAATAAAACCATAACAACTTGAAGTTGCCAATATACTCACAATTTGGAACCACTTTTTAGCTTACGAAAGCTTCACAATAAATTTTGAAATTTTTACTAATATTTTATCACCACTTCATGATAATCATAGGAATACTTTTCCTAATTTTTCACTAATAAGAAAATATCTTATAATTGTATGTAATCAAAAACACACGATCACATCGCTTTAAAATCTATACGTTTTGAGTTCATGACACTTACCTGGACTCCAAGCTTATCTCTTGATTGCAACTCAAATAAGCCTCATTTGAACTATCCTTCGATAGGCGCTTGACCATTCCTTTCATGAAGGATCCGATGAATGATCCTTTGTAGATTCTTCAAGATACTCCGGTGGAGAAAAATCACAAACAAAACTCAATATTTCAATCATAATATATAAATAGAAACTTTAATCCAAATTTACTTTCAAATTGTTGGAAATATTGAATGAAAATAAATATTTTTAGAAAATAAAGGAGAAGAAGAAGCTGTGACGTGGCAAAAGCCACGGCCTTGAAAGTAAATTCCGGTGGACCTCCGGTGCAACTCAATATCCGGTTTACTCCCCAAGGTTTTCACAACACCGTGTCCGGACCCATGCACTAGAGGCCAGAATCACATTGGAGCCTCACAAACAATGCCCAAAATAATACTAAAATCAAGTAGATGAAAATCATTTTTTGTTCCATCCATCATTCTTCATTTTTTCCCAAAGTTATGTATCACTATATATTTATATATAAACATATGAATGTAGTATGGAAAAACATTTGTTGGGAGAAGTCAACCCCTTAAATGGATCTCAGATACCTCGAAGGATTAGTCTCCACAATCGCCGTGAAGGATACATTGGTTTACCAAAAAAAAAATAAACATATGAATGTAACCAATTGTAAAAACCATAATATTTAATAGCAATAATATACGATCATCAAAACCAATAATCATAGTAATAATATGCTATCATAACACCAAACGGCTATATACATATTTATAATCAATGTTATTATTGTATCATAACTAGATATCCAGTTTACTCCTCAATGTTTTCACAACACCGTGTTCGGACCAGTGCACTCGAGGCCAGAATCACGTTGGAGCCTCACAAAGAATGCCCAAAATAATACTAAAATCAAGTAGATGAAAATCATTTTTTGTTCCATCCATCATTCTCCATTTTTTCCCCAAAGTTATGTATCACTATATATTTATATATAAACGACATATGAATGTAACCAATTGTAAAAACTATAATATTTAATAGCAATAATATACAATCATAAAAACCGATAAACATAGCAATAATATGCTATCATAATACCAAATGGCTATATACATATTTATAACCAATGTTATTATTGTATCATAACTAGATATTAAGTTGATTAAATTAATATCAAAACATTGTATTATTAATAAAATATATTTTTGTAACTTCCACACACTTGAATGTCATTATTCCAACAAGATACACAATTACATGTTTTTTTGGACAAGACACAATTACATGCTTAAAATGTATTTACAAGGAACAGCAATAAAAAGTCAAAAGTCTAGAAAAAATTTTGATGAAGATAGTTTTTAAATACGGATTGTGTAAGTATGTAACATAAGTTGAATTTTTTTTCTTTCACACATGCTAGATGAAGTTTACAGTAACATGATTGTAAAGAAGCATAACTGAAATAAATTGTAATTGATTCCCAGAGTAATTCTGTTACATGTACAACATATATAGTGACACAGCAGTGGGTCAATGCTGATTCATCACCGCCACATCAGCTGGTCAATTGGTCAATGAATGATGTGTACAATCATGTAATGTAAAGAATATTACAAAGCAAGTGTAAACACTCTATATATCTATTACTCCCCCTTCAAGTTCAAGGGAGGACTTGAGAGAGGGATCACTTTGAGCTTGAACCGTAAGTCAGTAAAGGATGTTGCTGGT
This sequence comes from Astragalus membranaceus, assembly GCA_039519185.1. NCBI lineage: Eukaryota > Viridiplantae > Streptophyta > Magnoliopsida > Fabales > Fabaceae > Astragalus > Astragalus membranaceus. The sequence goes on along the minus strand of CM076846.1, from coordinate 150,329,608 downwards.
AAGGGCTTCGTCAGTGCATCTGCTAGCTGATGAGTGCCAGGAACATGCTGAATTTTAAGTTGTTTTGCAGCAACTTTCTCACGCACAAAAAGAATATCCAACTCAAGATGTTTAGTCCTAGCATATAATATTGGGTTGTGGGATAAAATCACAGCACTGAGGTTGTCACAAAGTAACACTGGAGCCTGTATTGGAACGTGCAGTTCAGCCAAGAGTGACTGCACCCAGAGAAGATCTGTAGTGGTGTTTGCCATTCCTCTGTATTCTGCTTCAGCACTGGAGCGAGCAACGAAGGACTGCTTTTTGGAGCTCCACGAGACCAAATTGGGTCCAAAGAAGAGACACGAACCAGACGTGGAACGACGGTCATCCGGATCACTGGCCCAGTCTGAGTCACAACAAACACGCAGAGAAAATGGTGTATCAGGATTTGCTGGTTGCAGTAACAGCCCATAATTATGAGTACCACGCATATAGCGTAAAATGCGTTTAATAGCACGCCAGTGAGTGTCTAGAGGATTGGCCAGAAACTGACACACTTTATTAACACTGAATGAGATTTCAGGACGTGTTAATGTCACATATTGCAATGCCCCAACTATATAGCGATACTGTGTAGGATCAGTGAGAGAGTTAGTATCGTGCTTGCTCAATTTACAATTGGACATCATTGGTGTAACAATAGAGCTGCAGGTGTGCATGTTAGCCCTTTGTAAAAGGTCCTGAATATACTTAGCTTGAGTGAGAACAATAGAGCCATTGCTGTTGTACTTCACTTCTAAGCCCAGAAAGTATTCTGGTTTACCTAAGTGTTTCAGAGTAAAGTGTGACTGCGACTTGGAGATAAGATTATGAATCAGCTTTGGAGAGGACCCCAAGATGAGTATGTCATCCACATAGACCAAGGCAAACAATTGAACTCCTTTGGCATTGAGAACAAATAGGGAATGATCACACTTACTGTGTTGAAATCCAAACTGAAGTAGAGATTGTTGCAGACCAGTGTCTTGTCAGAGGAAATGAAACCTGAAGGTTGATTCATATAGATTTCTTCCTGAAGTTTCCCATTAATGAAGGCATTGTTGATGTATATTTGTTGAATTTCCCACTTGAATGTTAGAGCCAAGGAGGGTATGATTCTGATAGTTGTGGGTTTGATGACTGGGGAAAAAGTCTCACCATAGTCTTGACCAGGCAGTTGGTTGTAGCCCTTGGCTACCAATCTTGCCTTGTATTTATTTATGGAACCATCAGGGTTCTCTTTTATGCGAAATACCCACTGGCACCCAATTGCTTTTCTGTGGGGAGGTAATTTGGTAAGAGACTAGGTACTGTTCTTTATAAGTGCATCATATTCAGCTTGCATAGATGCAACCCACTCAGGTTGAGCAAGTGATTGTTTAACACTTGTAGGTTCAGCATGGGACACAAATAGACGGGGTTTTAAGTTGCCTGTCTGTGCTCTAGTGACCATGGGATGGGTCTTGTGAGTGGACACTGGTTGTAAGAATGGTTGAGGAGGAGGTTCAGGAGAGGGACTGTCTGATGTAGGAGAGTGGGTGGGATCTGAGTTGAATACGGGGGAATTTAGGGGCTCAGGTGGGATAGTAGGAAATAGTGATTGGAGTTTCTGGTGAGGATGAGGGATTTATGTTGTCTTGGAGAGGTAAAAGCCAGCTTGAGAGTGAGTCATTTGTACTCAGGTTGCTGGGTTCAGTATTGGAGGTGGTAAAATTTAAGAATGGAAACTGAGACTCATGGAATGTGACATCTTTGGAGACATAAATTCGACCAGTGGGACTTAGACATTTGAAGCCTTTGTGTTGAGTTGAGGGACCAAGATTGACACACCCTTGGCTGTGGTTTGTGTTTATTATATGGAGTGAGGAGAGGAAAACAGGAGCAACCAAATGACCTAAGTGTAGAATAGTCAGGTGGTTTGTGGTATAAAGCCTGATAAGGTGAAATGAAGGTTGGAAGAGATTTAGTGGGTAGTCTGTTGATTAAGTAAACTGCATTTGTGAAGCTGTGGTCTCAGAAGGTGAGGGGTAGGGAAGCATGACACAAAAGTGTAAGGCCCATTTCAACAATTTGCCTATGTCTCCGTTCAACAGAGCCATTCTGGTGAGAGGTGTATGGAAAAGTTAAACGATGTAGGATGCCTAAACTGGTGAGATATGGTGTGAAGCCTTTAAACTCTCCCCCTGAATCAGATTGAATGGCTTTGATTTGAGTGGTGAATTGTGTGTTGACTAAGGTGTGAAAATGTTTAAAGGTTGTCAGGGCATTAGATTTACGTTTGAGAAAGTATATCCAGGTGTACTTGGTACAGGCATCCACAAAGGCTATGTAATATGAGTATCCACAACTGGAGGGAGAGGGAGAAGGGCCCCATAAATCAATATATATCAATTCAAATGGTGTAGCATAAGTGCTAGTGGGGAGAGGTGAGTGAGTACGGTACCAGATCGTTGTCTGTGATAGTGTCACCGGTAGCAGCAAGCGAGCTCGTGATTGCGCGAATGCGAGTGATAAATTCGGAATACTTCGAGGAGGGGCGGGCTGGGTATAAGGGCCAGATCGAGACACTTTCTTGCTAGTAGATTTTGCCTTGCCAACAATTTTTCCCCTAGATTTTTCATTTTGGCGTACCTATATATAAAAAATAATAATTACTTAGTTAGCACACAATATATGATAAAATATAATAATTAGTTAGTTACAAATATATTGTCACTTACAACGGTACCAACTGCATTTTGCACAATCAATAAATCTATACCGTCAATTAGAACAGGCAATGGTGCATCCCCCACAATTGCACAGTCAACTCTGACTCTAAGATGATCTGGGGGTAGGGGTAAATTGTGCATCAAGGGACCCAATTGTTTACATATAGAGCCTATTGCAACCATTTGATGTGGGTTTGACATATACAATTCACACTCACACTCATTGTTGTCCTAAATCAATTATAAACAAAAAATAATAAAGACATTATTTGATGTAATATATGTTCCAAAAAGAGAGTTTAATAAATTCCTTATTTATTGTCAAAAAAACAATTAATACCACAATTGACGGAATGGTGCAGCTATCTCGTGCGCTATCTGTGGCAGGGGATGGTACCGCAGGCGAAACCAACCCATATTGCATTTTGAAATGACTAAGTTCAGCCCTTAGATCTTCATACAATACTCGCAACTCTCTACTTTGTTGACAATCATGATGCTCATCATGAGTTTGCTTCTTTGGTCCAAGGTAGTCGGTTGGATTAACTCCAAATCCACACCCCCTTGTACAACCCCGAGTATTCTTCCATTTCCAAGGCACGAGCAAGGATTTCCTTTTCAGAGCAATCAGTGATCTCTCCCTGTGACACAGACTGTGATATGGTTTCCTGATTCACAAACAAAAGTATAATCAAATTATTATTGTAGCGACCGAAGAATCCGGAGGAGGGATCCTTCGTTGTTTTGAACAATGGAGCCGCCATCAATATTTATTTTTAGGAAAACATTGAAAAAACCTTTGTTTTTGGGTTCGGGGGTCGATTAAGTGCGGGGAAGGTACTAGCACCCCACAACATCCTAAAAAGGTTACCTTTTAATTTAATGTGTAGAAAAATTAGTTTAAAGAAAACATTTTAATTTACCCTTTTTGTTATTTGCAAAAAAAAAACGGAAAGGAAGACTTAATAAAAATTTTAGTTTTTTGCGCTTGACAGGAGTGGGCCCCCGCTCCTACGTATCTCCGGGTGCGATGGAGAAATCAAAGCTACGTAGTTCTTGGGTAGAAAATATTTGTGTGTTGGTATTTTTTATTTTTTTGAAAAGCTTGGGAAAACTAGAGACCGTTCATGGTGACCAAACAGATAAATCCAGAGTGGTCGTCATTAATGGCTTATTCGGAAAAGAAGGTATTTATAGCGTTCAAACAAGCAAAGCCCAGAGTGACCGCTATAGACAACCTATTTTTTGCGCGAATTCGATTTTTCGAAAGAAAGAAAAAAAGAACGGTTCGGAAGCATCACGTTGTGAATAAAAGCGGAGTAGGTGATAAAAAGGGGGGTGCGAATAATAAAGGAGTTGTATTAAAAAGGGAGGTGTGAATAGCGTTTTGACGCTAAAAAAAAGGGGGCACCGGGGGTGCAAATAGCGTTTTGACGCTAATAGAAAATGGTTGCCGGGGGTGCAAATAGCGTTTTGACGCTAAAAAAAAAACGATTGACGGGTTTATTACTTTTTTACTATTCTACCCTAGAGCACGTGATTCTTGAAACGCTTTTTCCTAAAAAAAACCTAGACTAAACAAGTGGTATGAAGGAAAATTCTTTTGTTTTTTTGGTTGTCCTAGTTACTATTTAATAAAAGGGTACCTTGTTTGTTTTTTTATTTGGAAGAATGATCATTTGTTATTTTTTTTTTTAAAAAAAAGGGGGTAGTGACATTAGTAACCATTTCTTTTAAGAAAATATTTTTTTTTAAAAAGGTTTATTTTTAATCCGAAAATAAAAAAAGGAACACATTTTTTTATCACCTTTTTTTTTAATCCGAAAAACAGTAATTGTTTAAAAAAAACAACACATTTTTTTTATCACTTTTTTAAATCCGAAAATTAGTAATTATTTATTAAAAAAACAACATTTTTTTTATCACTTTTTTAATCCGAAAATCAGAATAATTTATTAAAAAAAAGCACAACATTTTTTTCACTTTCTTTTTTTAATCCGAAAATTTAAAAACAATATAACAAACAACAAAATAAATAACAAATAGCAAAAATATAATATAAAAACAGCCTCTAAACTAATATATTTTTAAAAAAAGTGACAACTAATATATTTTTTTTTTAGCACAGCAACTAAAAAGAACTAAAAAAAAAGGGCAAAATGTGACAACAATAATTAAAAACAGCAACTAATATTTTTTTTTTTTAAAAAAAACGTGAACAACAATAATTAAAATAAAAAAGGCAATGATAATATGAACAAAATTACAATAACTAAAAAAAATACAAAAAAAAGCAACAATACTATGAATTATTACATTTTGTACCTTGAACCAATCCAAGCTTTCTTCTTCGGATCTCTCAATACAACAAAAGTTTAAACTAAAAAAAAAAATCTAAGAAGGAAGAAAAGAAGGGGAAGAAAATTTTTCTAAAAGAAACTCTAAAAAATTTTCTTTCTTTCTTTGAAACCCTAGTTTTTTTTCAGAAAATTTTTCCCCTTTTTTTCTAAGAGTCAAAACCGTCGCCCCTTCTAAGGTAAGGACCCCTATTTATACAAAAAAACTTGCTTCCTTCGTTTTCCTTCTTCATCCACTCTTGGATAGTGATGATGATTTTTTGATATGATGGAGGTTTGGTGAAGGGGAAAATAAAAGATGAAAACATGTGAGATGTGGGGGAGGTGATGGTCGAAGGTATGGTCATGGAGAAGGTGAGTGCCAAGTGTGAGTGGGGGAGTGATGAGGAAGATGAAGTGTGATGATGATTTTTTTTTGATATGATGGAGGTTTGGTGAAGGGGAAAAAAGAAAAAGAATTTGTGAGAGGAGGGGAGAGGAGAGAGCCGTAGGTATGTGGTGAGGAGAGGAAGGTTGAGTGTTGTGTTGTTTTAGGGTTGAGTGTGAGAGAGAGAGAGTGGAAGAGGAGTGAAGTGTGTGAAGTGATTGAAGTGGAAGAGGTTTGGTGAAGGGGAAAAAAAGAAAAATGAATTTGTGAGAGGAGGGGGAGAGGAGAGAGCCGTAGGTTTGAGAGAGGAAAGAGAAAGGGAAGGAGTGAGGTTGAGTGTATTGGGAAGGGAAAAATGGGGAAGTGGGAAGTGTGGGGAAGTGGTATTGAGAGAAAAGAGGAGAGGTGGAGTGTGGAAGGGAGAAAGCAAATTTCAAGGAGGAAAAAGGGGGGTGGGGTCGAATATGGAGGAGGGTTTTTGGGGATGAATGTGGATGATTTTTTGGGTTAAGGGGGAGAGTGAATGTGGATGGCTTTTAGGGTAAAGGGGGGGGGGGGTGGTCGAATTAGGGTTAGGAGGAGGGAAATTAGGGTTTTGTGATGAGTTGGGTTATGGGTTATGGGTTGGATATGGGTCATGGGTTGGGTGGAGGAGTGTGAGGGTGAATTGGGCTAGGGTTTAGGAATTGGGTTGGGTTTTAGATGGCCCAATCCAATTGCACCTCCATTCTCTTTTTTTTACAAACCCCCCTTATTTCCTCCTTGGCTTATTTTTTGTTTCTTTACTTCTAAAAAAAATATTTTCTTGTGTTAAAAAAAAACTTGTGACAAATAAAATAATGACATAGAAAAAAATAAAATAAAATAATTATTTTTATCAAAAGTAAATAAAATTTTCTCATTTTGGTTAGGACAAAATTAGGGTATTACAGCTGCCCCTCTTTATTTATATCTTGCTAGGAAATCGGAGGGATTCCGAATTTCTCGAGAAAAATAGAAATAAAGATAGAAAGACGCTAATTTTGGCCAGACTGAGGTATTTTGTTTTTTTTTTTGAAAAATTTATGAAAACTGGGCTGATTTAGACAGAAAGTAAATAGGGAGCACCGGGGCTCTGGGGGATCCCTGGGGATCTGAAGGAGCACTGGGGCTCTGAAGGGACCGCTGGGGATCTGAAGGTCTAGCTCAAAAATCAATGCTTGGCGCATCGACCTGAATTCGACTGAGGGACCGTCGGG